>BMAO01007579.1:0-31333 GCA_019973975.1 Trichonephila clavata | reverse complement strand
ATAGAACTAGTAAGAAATTATAACAATTGATGTCGAGCACCCCACGCTTTTACCCCAATGACATTAATTTTCTCGTGAATCATTTTATACTAAGAATTATTTTTACTTTTTAATTCGATTAACTATAAAAGCGTGTTTTTTAGTTTTTTCAAACTATAATTTATATATATTAATACTTTTAGTTTGCTGATTATTCTGATTCAAGTAGTACCTAGTTTGTTTCCGAAATTTAAATCTCAATAATATTTAATAAAATAAAAGAATGAACTATAGTAGGAGTAAATTAGATTCACATTTATCTAGAGTTATATACGAGAAATGTTGACAACGAACTTTTCAATGCGAAATCAGACAAAGAAATAAGAAAAAATGTAAGCTAATAGCTAGCTCATTTACTTCTATTTACTCTATACGTGAGGCTTAATTGCTTTGATGAATACGATTCCTCGTTGTTTTCACTGGCTTATCTAAGGTAAAAATAGTACTAAATTCATGATTAAATTTGAATGTTACTGCTTGAAACTCGCGGTTACTAGATATCTAGAAAATTTCTTGCCTGAGAATGATTCTGGCTGAATACGCGAATTTTTTAAAAAATAGTAGAACACTAATTATTTTTATTACTATTCATACATTACTAATTAATTTTTTAAAAAAAATATTTTGTGAATATGTCTGGAATAAATGTTGTGTAGAAAAATTTTTAAATGTTAGGAATGTTATCATTTATGAAATTATTTAAAAATATGGAAAACCTTCAAAATAATCTTTTATAAGTATTTGTGTTATACATAGAAATTTCAATCATTTACGGAGATAATTTTCAAAAGAAATCCTCAAAAAAATAATCCCGCATTTAAGAATACAAATTTACTTCCCGTTTAAAAATATTCGAAATATCTTAATACTAAAAAAACTTAGGGAATAGTATATTTCCTTAAAGGAATTATACTATTGCTATTTCATTTTAACCCTTTAAATGTCTGATTTTTTACTAAAAAAATCTTTTTACATGTGAAAAAAATAGATTTTCAAAATTTCAAAGTTGTATGATTTTTTGAATAAATTATGCAGCTTAAAAAAAGAGTTAATTATGTTCTGTCCATCATTTTGTTCATATGTGTAACATATTTTACACATGCAAGAAATATTTTTATAAAAAATGTTTCTAAATGAAAATATGTGTATTAAGATCTCAAAAAAATGTCTATGTTCAGTCAAAAAAAAAAAAAAAAAAAAAACTCTTGAACTTGAAATTACCTTTCTAACTCGAGAGAATGATTAAAGTATCCCACGCAGAAAATAGCAGGCAAATACTAAATAAGTGTGTACCATGTGAAAACATTTCTGTTGTGTTTTTAGTCAGTTCACTTTTTCTCAAAAGTATAACTTTTTACAATTAGGTACACTTTAAAAAAATTTGTACTGTGTGGTTCCAAATATTTTATACATCTATATGCAGGATACCTGTGCATATAGTGAACCTAATTTTTTCTCTCTAAATAAAGGCTAATATTTTAAAAACAGTTTTATGTATAAAAAAGGCAGAAAAATAAGGATTTTAAAAAGTACAAACTTTGATAATTTTTATTAAAGAAATTATATAAGGATTTTACTTAAAAAATAGGTTTACTATATTTTGTGTATTGTTGATAGATGTGTGAAATATTTGTATATTCAAGATACACTTTTTTAAAAAAATGATACCTAAACATAAACATGTATTATAAGATCTAAAAAATTATACAATGTTAAATTAAAGAAGAAAAAAACTAAAAAAGCATTTTTGTAGTTCTACTGAATGATTAAAATATCATTATTAAACACACAAAAACTTAGCTCTATTCGAAATTTTAAAAAAGACATATATTTCACAAAAACAAAGAGTGTTAATTTTGGCATTTTCTGAGGGTACGGGTTCGACTCTGGTTGTAGTCAATAGATTTTCTGGATGTGTGAAAATCGAAAGCACGCATGTCATATGATTATGTAGCATATAAAAGATCCCTTGAGTATCAATTTGGCTCTGGAACTTTCGGCAAAATTAAATCCCGGCATTACTTAGCATCTGACGAGAGCTTGATTAAAACTAATTCAAGCGTTCAAATTTGATAACGAGGCCACCACCAGATGGTGTCACCATGAAATGGCTCTCACATTTAAGGACTTACCGTGTCTGCAAAGGCTAAGTTGCTAAAATGAAACCTCATTGCGGAAAAAAATTGGCATTTTACTTTTTCCAGCAAGTTCTGGTACCCTTTATTCTTGCAGGAAAAATAATTGAAACAATTATATACTTCAAAAAGGTTGCAAATCTATCTTAATCATATCTATCAAAATGCGGATGATCTTGATAACATACGACATCAAATTTTACGTGAACTTTTTTTAATAAAATATTTTAAATATCAAATATCTAAAACTTAAAGATACATTTTTATTTAAGGGGGTAGGTTCATGAATTTCGGCCCCCAAACACATTTTTCACTTTTCCTATTTTAATAAAATATGAATTTCTACGCTTCTAATGGTGCAAAAATTATTATTCTACGTGTAGTAGAAATATTTTTTAATAATTTTTGAAAATGTTTTACCACTTGTGAAAGTCTACTAAACCCATTACTAAAATCTATTTTTTTCAAAACTAACATTTTTACCATATAAGGAACATTTGTTCCTAAACTACTGCATTTAACAGCTTATAACTTTGCATAGTTAATAATTACACTCTAATACATACTTTAATCGAGGGATTTTTTTTAAAAAAATATTCTGACTTAATTATAGTATTACACATATGAAATTTCACTGTTTTTGAAAGAAAGAAAAAAGATCTGTTCAAAAAATATTATTTTTTTAAAAAATAGCTAGACATCCTATCCATAAAATCTCTGATTAAAGTTTGTATTATGGTTCAAAGAATATTCAGTAAAAAAAATTGGAGATTTTTATTCGATAGAATGTTTATAAATGTTCTTTAAAAAAACCTATTTTTAACATTACTGAGATACAGATCCTGTTTCGTGAACCTACCCCCTCAATATCGAGTTAGAAAATTGTTCTGAAGATTATATTTCAATGTATAAATTACAGTGAGTTATGCCCCTCATAGGATGGGATATTTCATCAAAGTAAGATAGGATCTATTAAACAGCAGTAGAGTCCCAAGCGCATATCATATTCGATAATTTACATAGAAAATTGTTCCGTGAAGGATTCCCAAGAAATCAAATTAAGAATCCAATCCTTATTTTATTCAGCAAACGTATTTGAGATGAATAACAAAAGGAAACTTCTGCTTGAGGTAAATGGAATATATTAATTATAAATAATGGAGAGAGAGAGATGCAAGTTGCAAAACTATTATTCTAAATCGAACCATAATTCAGAACCTCTTATCTCTATCAACATTTGCGACTATAATCACAGAATTATAATATATTCTGCGTGGGATAGCTACTCAATTAATTTTTCCTCTAATCTAAACTTCTTATCTAAACAGTCATATCTTCTCAAGACTTCACTGCGAGAAACCAGGAAATGTGCAGTTATTTTCAGTTTCAACGTATTGACATGAACTTCGCATAACGAATGTGAACTCGCTAGAAAGTTTTAAGATTTGATAAGCAGAATAAAATTAATCACAAAATGACGTAATGTAAACTCGGATACTTATGATTTTGAATCAAGTGATAATTGAAAATATTTAATTCTTCCTGAGAGAAAAGTGTTCTATGAAGTTCTAGATCAGTGATTCTCAACCTTTTAACAATTCTAAATTTGGCTGCACATTAACAATAAAATAAGTTTAAAAAGAATTTTCCTTACCTGTAAATACACGATGCTAAATAGTTTCTGATAGTAATTTTTAGTGTTAAATAAAATGATAAGTACGACAAAGACAACAAAATGTTTATTTACTTTCTCACGAATTAATTAAAAGATTTAATTTTAGGCGAAATTTGAGCTTGATGATTTTTGATAATTTGTTTATATTTGTTCGTAAAAAATTATAATGCCATTCTCTCATTTCGTCATCTACATTTAAAAGACTGTGTTTTTTTTAATTTTTATATTTATTTAGGTATCCGACTACCCTAAAATTGTGAATTTTGCCAAAAATTGACAATTTTTTATGATTTTATTTTATAAGCCATCTTATTAGCTTTATAAAAATACCAAGTTTATTATTTTCCATTCACTAGAACAAAAACTACAAGTGATTTAGTAAAAGCAGATGCCAAATGATGATAAAGATGTCATAAATAAGATGTCATACTTTAAAATGCGTTTTATTCGAAATGTGTTTTTTTGAAAATACTCAAGGCCAGCGATTGCTCAAAAATTTTTGAAAATAATTAGCTGAAGTTTTTTGTGTATGTTCTGTATAATAGTAGAAGTGTTTTAACTTTCAGATGTATCAATCACTGTTTTATTTAATGCCCCTTATGTGAATTTAATCATTTTTTAAGCAATTTCATATAATAACAAAGATAAAGTGTTCTAGTTTTTGTAAAAATTTAAATATCTCTTATCCTGAAGGTCATTTCAAAAATGAGTAATTACACATTAGAATAGAAAATCTGTTCATAAACTTATGGAACAGAATGGGCTGCATTTATGTTATTTTTTGTCAATTTTTGCCCATTTTTTTTCCATTTTAGTAATAATAATTTCTTTTTCTATTCTTAATTTTAGCATATTTTTCTTAAAATGTACTTAACAAATCTAAAACCAACAAAAAAATCCCCATATCTCCCTTTTTTTAAAAATAAGTTGTCGCAAGTAGTCGGATACCTTAATGCTGAAAATCCGAATTCATGCAAACATGATGTAGAAAATTGTAACAATATTTTTAAAGCTCTTTTGGCTTTATGAAATAATTGCCTCTAATTTTAATCCAAAATGAATTCATTGACTCTTCCGAATGTTTTGAAATTAAATCACGATTATTAAAGCTCAAAATTAGTTTTTCCTCTTCATTCAAAGTGAATTCATATACAGATGTATCCGTTATCACAAATGGATTACGAACCCAATCAAATTTTTTATATCCATTTAACCACGAAAGGATAAGTTAAATATACCACGAATAACCTTAGTTTATTTCTATAAAACACCCGAATGATTTATTTCCGAATTTTTTTTTCTCACAGAATATATTTAATAATTTTTAAGAAATTTGGTGGCAAAATTTGTTTTTATGAAAGCGAATGGCTTCAATTGGTGACATCCCATCGGAAAAGTATTGGTAAAACTGTTGACGAACCTAAAAAAATTGATACAGCATTATGAATATAGTACTATTACTATTTTTTAAGACCATGCTATTTTTGTTAAATTAAAAATAAATTACCTCATCATTAACTCTTAGCATCCTTAAAGTTTCTGCTGATGTGGTATTATGAGTATGAAGTAATGATATTTTAACTTCACCTACCAATGGCATATCATATTTCAAATATTTATCCGTCTTTTTTGTGGCCTTGGTTATTTTTTTGATAACAATACTGAATTTTTTTTGGCGGCACAGTTTTTTGAGAATCACTGTTCTAGATGCTAATGCCGTTGCCAAATATAGACTCAAATATAAATCTATTAAGAGAGACCATCAGATATGTAAAATTAATGCGAACAGAGAAATTACAAAGATCTTTATTAGATTGAGAACCCACCATTTTGGAGGAATGAAAATTGATATAAAAATGGTACCAGATCATGTAAAAACTGTCTCGAAAGGGAATTTCCTCCAGAACACATCTTCACCTATCCAGCAATATTTGCAACTCTGCAAAGCTTGGGAGAATTTCTTTTCCAGGGAGAGCTGTATAGTGAAAAGATTATGGAACTGGTAAAAGCTGTGGTTTCCGCACATGGATCCACCCAGAAAACTGTTCGAATCTTTATTGTGAAAACCAACATTCCTGGAAATTTTACGAAATTGCAAGACTGTGCTTATTCACAATGTTTTTCTTAAATATTTTACAAGTCAATAAAAGGAGTTAACAAATTGTAACTTAAATAGTATAAACAAGTAATTATTTATTTCAAGCAACACGAATATTAAAAATTTACTTTAGCTCAAATAATATTAAAAGTTATCGATACGTCCACGCATCAGGTGTTACGTATACGAATTTAGGCTCACTATCTCTTTAAAAGTCTTCTTCGTCAATGAGTACTAATTTAATTGAACTGTCTCATTTGTCTTTCTTATTTCACTTACGACATGTTAGAATAGTTACATTTTAATCTATTGCTTATATATATTTACTCGAAAGATTCTTTTTAAAGAGATTTCCAATTAAATATAATCGGAGACAAATATGTAGACCACAAAAGAAGATTCATCGTTTGTATCCATTCGCCAGTTAGAAATTGCGAATGGTTAAGAGAAGCTGAAATATATAAAATAACAGTGCAGAGAATAGCTGCTTTAAAAGTTTAAAAAAAATAAAATAAAATGTGATTTTACAAAAAATTTCATTTGAAAAACTAGTAGAAAAACGCGTAATAATAAATTATCTGTTAAATTATTTTCGATTTTGATATGCTGATGAAATAATGAGAAAAGTTGTAATTTTTATTCCAATATATATATATAATTTGGTAGGTTTAGAATTATTCTTTTTAATATCGTTTTGTTCGAATATATATACAATTTAAAATGTTATCATTGCCAAACGATTTTATTCTTTAACGTAATCTTATTATTACGTTAGATAAAACTCTTTCTTTCACAAGCATTTCCCTCAATTGATTTTATTTATTACCTAACATATCGAGCAGAAAGTGTTTGTATGTAAGTCATCGTTTATGCATTACTGTAACTTTAGTAGAAATAAAAAGTTGCATTAATACGAGTATTATTAGCGGAATTATGGAAAATTCTAGCTAGAGTTGTAAGCTTTCCTCGTTTTTTTTCAAAACCATTATATTATTCTTTTTTTCTTGATCTATATTCTTTCTTGAGGTGTTTTGAATCTCAAACGATTTTGATACTGAAAAAATAGGCTCTATTCATGATGGTCACATGATAAAGATAAACAAGTGTTTTTCATTGAATTCGAAACTGACTTTAAACTAACTTGTACTTGTTCTTTTTTTTTTTTTTTTTGAAACTTAGAAGAAATTTCAAATTTATAATTGGGTATTGATATTCAAATGTTATAAAAAAAATTTCATCAAGAAGATTTAAAATTTTTTAAAAAAAACTCTTATTTTATGCATGTATTTTAAAAAAAACGCATTTTGTGTACTTATGTGCGCTATTATTGTTGTTTCTCTGATAAGAGAAAGTTTTTGAAAGAAGCAAAAATTGGCAACAACGAAACCCATGAACTGATTAGCCGAAAACATAAAAGACATTTATGGTGTGATTATGATGTCACATGAATTTTTGAACTGATTGGCTAGAAACACGTTATCGTTATCATGTGACAATGACGTCACATGAATTAAGTCCATTATCATTATTTTGAATTTCTTTCATCTGCTTAATATTTCCTTTCATTTCATGCAAAATCTATGCAGAACATTAAACATGCGGATGAGCTAAAAATGTTCTATATTTATTGGAAAGAAAAAGAAAATGATTAACCGTAAAATCCGGTGTATAACGAGCACCTATATTTTCAAGTTAATTTTTTTAAAAAATTTTTAGCAAAATTCGCTGCATAACGCGCATTCCGTTTTTTAAGAAGAAACCCGAAATGGTGCGTACGCAATGCTCTTATGTTTTGAAGTTATTTATTCGATGAATTATCTGAAGCTTTAGAAAAAATAGTATATACTTCTAAGAAATGCAACCCTCTAAGTTCGTAAAATGTCATTACTTTTAAATAAATAGTATTTTTTACGCTCATCTCCCTTTTTTTTTATTTTTAAAGTTATCATTTTTATTCCCGGCGTATAACGTTCACCCATAAATTTCGAATGTATTTTTTGTGTTATAATTGCGCGTCATTATACCGGATTTTACGGTAATTTCTTGAAATTTTATTTTAACAACTGAACAATTTTACTAAACAATAGTATTCGATTCCTTTGTAAAGCCACGATACCATTTTAGATAACATGTCTGTTATATATATTCGTATTACGTATTTTATTCTACCTTAAGCATTAAGATTTGTCGGTTCGTAATGGCTTGCGGAATCCGCAATAGAAACTACGCACCAAAATGTTTGTGTTTAAATATGAAATTGGAAAAGGGCCAAACCTTGCATATAGGATTGAACGAGAAAATATACAATTTCCATGGTAACGCAACACAGCTAAATGGTTGTTTAAATAAGTGATTTCTAATTATATTGTAGTGCAGAAGTATATTAGTTGTTAGGCAACATGTGTGTTTGTGTCATTAACTATAAACGAATTCCAAAATGTTTGGGGAATAGTTCAAATTTATCTGCGTCACTTTTAGAATTTGTGACGGATCTATCCGCGTCCTTCCTTTAACATAATCCTCTTGGGAAATCTTTGGTCTATCATTTCGAGTTTACTCGCAACCAACCCTCTGAAGAAGCAAACGTGATTATTCAGATTAGGTCGGATATATATAGTCTAGGTTTTCAAGCTAGACATTGAGACATAGAGAAGGCTATAAGAAGGATAGATTGCTCCCGATCAGGTATTATTCTATTTTTAGTGTGTTTCAGAGATTAGACAGCGGAAAGAATTAAAGTGACGATTAGTAATATAGTTAAATTATAGCTCAGATATTAAGGGCAGTGTGTTTGATCCTGATCTAAGAGGCTCGATATATATATATATATATATATATTTAAAGTCTTCTCATAATTCGCGTATCTCGTTATTTACTCTCATATTGCTCAGATTGGGAACATCTCTTCTCGTTTGAATTTATAGAATTGTGTTGATAATTTGTGTGTTCAATAAATAGATTGGTTAACTAACATGGCTAGTCATCCTTTCCTTCCTCTCACATCTCTAGGCGGGGCTGAGAGATCTCAGCCCTTATAAGTTTGATGAATTTCTTTCTGATGTAAAAGAATATATAATAAATTTGATATTTTGAGTGAAAATCATGATCATCATGATATGTTATACATATGACTTTGAATTCAAAATATAGCGTTTGATTTGTGTTTGTTGGATAGAGATATAAGTAAGATAGTACAATATTAAATAATAGGTTGTCACAAATTATATTAAGAGAATGCATATTCTGTATTTTAAAATAGCCAGTTTAAACTAACATTTATTATGAATGATGTGACTTTAAAATCTAAAAAAAGTAAAGCAATAAATAGAAATAAACAAGGCAGTGAAGATCACAAAAATAAAATAGCTTCAGTTGTATAATAACAAACACTTAGCCTTAGGAACTAAGATCGTACGGTTAAACATAGTTTTAAAGGCAGCCGACCTTCCCCTACATTTGCCTATTCAACTGGGCTGCAAGGAAATGAAAAACTGAGTAAGCATAAGATTCTATTATTATTTAAAATAATAATAATAAAACTAAGTGATTATACTAAAAATACTAAAACTAAGTTACCCATGCCAAGTATCAAGTAAAAAATTCCATAGAAAATATAAATCTCATTCTCTCTATATATATTGTTACGAATTTTTTTTGTAATGAATTTTTAAAATACTGTTTAAAATTTATATATGGATGTGTAATGCGTTTGTATTACTCTATGTTTTATTTATTTTATGTTGAAATTGTGTAACATATTCTCAAGCAACACCGTTCCTGGCAATATAGTGGCGATTCAATGGAAACTTGGCGAAATTTTGGCGATAGAGCCAATTTGGCATCATTTTTGGACACCATGTTGGCGACTTGGCAAACATTTTTGGCGAGTTTGCACCCCATGGATTCTTCTGGAAATTCGTGGAGAAATCAACAAAAATCACGATCTATGACGTCAAGCGGATTTTTTTCAAAAGATCCGTGAAGCCTATAAATAGGGAGTCGCTCTACGAAACTGAATTGGTCTTGTTTTGACCATTGGAAGAGTCGACCAGTGATTAGTTACTACTTTGGTTGTTGTGTGGGACGAGCGAAGGCTTGTGAATAATCTTTTACGTACTTGTATTTTAGACACTGATAGTTGTGTCTGAGCGCCATAGAAGGAGTGAAGGCCTTCTGAGATTTATTCTACGAATATAGCTGCTGTATTTTAAGGATTGTTTTTCAACAACAAATTTCTATCGCTCCCGAAAAATCATTCTTTGAGACTGATAGCATAAAATCCTCGAACCCAGATCTCTACGTAATAATATATAGTATATCATTACATCATTAAGAGTTTATTTGTGTTGCTATTTACAGAACAATGATTTCATTATTCATATATATGCATCACAGTATCCAAAAAAGCAACAGAAAAAGACAATTATTGACATATTTAATCCTTGACTAGTGATTTTAGATTTTTCATTTTAAGTGGAGATTCAAGAATTCTTTTATTTCTACAGTTCACTTGAATTTGTTTCGGTTATACTAATAAAATCTTCCAAATTGTTTTCAAATTACTTCATTTTATCCGATAAAAAGTAAAAATACCGACGAAACGAATAAAATGTCTTTTTTTTAACAATGAGTATAATAACATTCCGAAATCAACGGGAAATTACAACTTTAAAATTTAAATTTGAACACATTTCTCATCAAACATGAAACTTTCTGAATTCATAAGTTATCAGCATTACAATAGCATGCAACTTTCTACTCTGAGTGGGTGTGAAGAGGTAATACATAACATCTGATTTCAACATGTCAGTGGTTGACCTACATTCACGACGTTACACAAAAGCGTACTTTGATAAAAAGCGAAGGACGCGCGAGAAACTATTTTTATTTTTCTGATGTGAAATCGGTTATTGATTGCAAAGCTTGATTTATATGTCAAGAATAAATGAAAGGGAAAGCCTTTTATTTTAATAAATATGTCATCGGAATAGAGTTCGATTTTTCGATTGCTTGATTTTGCGATGGAAAATTTTAAAAATAAACTTTTGATTGAAATTATTTAAAAATAAATTTTTTCTGTGGATTATGCCAAAATAAGGGTCTTGAACCTCTTTCCCGCTCGAGGACCAAATTTATAAATTTTCTATGATCCACGGACCACATCAATAAATTCACAGTGATTCGTGGACCACACAACTGTCAAAATTATTGTAGTTAGGAAATTTATGTAAAAAAAGGAAGTTTTTGTTTTGCAATATTGAGACTGATTCTAAGGGAAGAGATACAGATTTCTAAATATATATATATATACAGCTATATACCCGTTCATTGAACGGATTAATTGAATAATTAAACAATACAGATTGAAGGATAAATAAGTTTCTAATGAGTTAATTTTACGTGAATTTCAAATTAACCGGGAAAAAAAGCTTTTTTATATCTTAGCTGAACCAAAAAACCATGTAGAACGTCGTTTATCCGAACGTCTATTATCCGGAGCGTCAAATATCCGAGCCAAAGTCCGGATACGTATTCGAACAGTGCAATGCTTAACAGTTGTTTCGTGTGAGGCCGAAAGTGACGGGAAAACCCAAGGTGAGGGATATTTGGGAAATTTCAGTCGTGTAATTTGGTAAACATCTGCACGGAATATTAGGTCAGTTTGTTTCCAAGTGAAAGGGTGTATACGTGCTCCTTTGTTGAGTTTTGTTGATGTAGAAACCTAGATGGCATGCGATGCAGAAGACTGGATTTCAAATGCTAGATTGTGACTTCCGTGCAAGAAGAATCCTACCCTGTTGACGATGAAACGGATGAAAACGAGGACAATAACAACGAAAGTAGCAAGGGTCCATCAAATGCTGATGCATTTCCTGCGTTAGAGACAGCTATAGAGTGGTACGAACAACAATCAGGGTGATGCCCTACTCAACTACTGCTGCTGAAGAGAATCAGAGACCTTGCATTGAAAAAACGAAGGTGTACAATGGTACAGCGAAAAATAAGTGATTATTTTCCCGAATCAAAGTAAAATCGGGACATTTTACACCTATTTTGCTTTTTCTTCAAGCACGTTTCCCGCATGTGATGATTTTCAATATTTGTATAGTGTCCAGTATCATATACTGCATGGATCGCATTCGGTTTTCAGTTATCCGAACGGTGTCCGGTCCAATTGATTCGGATAAACCACGTTCTACTGTATTTGTTAAATTTAAAGTCTGTAGATCTAATAGCTGATAAAAAGGATTTTTTTTAAAATTTGTGGGTCGATTTTTGAAAACACCTTACTAAGATGATCTCTGCTCAGGAAAAGTCACACATTGTTACAAATTTTGTGTCATGAACTCTTAAAATAGTGTAAATAATTTATATTTGGATGTGTAACTCGTTAATATTACTTTCTGTTATATTTATTTTATGTTAAAATTGTAATATTTGCAAGCAACGCCGTTCCTTACATTATAATGGAGATTCAATGGAAATATAACGAAATGTTGGCATCATTTTTGGCGACCATTTTTGGGGATTGAATGAACAGTGCAGACGTTGATTCGCTGTGCCACCACTTGGTGGAGAGCTGCAACAAAGAGGATAGCACAAAAACCTTCTCCACAAAAAATACATATACATGCCAATTTTCATAGTGATCGGTTGAACGGTGTTGGAGTGAAGCGAGGTCATATATACAAACATCCATTTTTTATATATAGATATATATATCGTTTTCAAAAAAGTTAAATCGAAGTTGAATTTAAATACTTTGCAAACCAATTGAAGATAAGAGTCCAATTTTTTTCCAAAATTTTTGTGATTTTAGGCATAGTTAGATTTTTTTATATTTAAAATTCTTTAGGTACAGTAAAATTTTTCACTTTCAGAAAATTTTAACTCAAATGGATACCTAACACATCAGTGAAATGTTTTAAATATCAAAAATAATAGAAAAATGGCGTTCTTACGACAAAAAACAGACAATTTTTTTTATTTTTAAATTACCTCGAATTAGAGGGGCCACTAAAATGCCTTCAGCGAGCCATTTGTGACCCGCGGGCTACGGGTTGAAGACCCCTATATCAAAAGATGTACATTTATTTTGCTTTTTTTTACTAATCATTAATTCAGAATGAAATGTACCATCAACTCACATTTATATCATCCAATGTAAAATTATTTTTATCATGCTCAAAAGAATTTGTGTGTTATAATTGCTCACTTAACTCTAGCATGCACAAATCTTTCAAATCACATCAAATCATGCATTAAAAATAGTTTATATAATGTTAAATTGTGCATGAAATGATAATTTTAGAACATATCACATCAAGCATACATAAGTTATTTTATATCAATTGTGTTTGAAAATAAAAAATAATACTTAAAATAATGAAATAAGTGGCATAAATCTTGCTTGTATTCAGTTTAATTTTCGAATGTATTTTTTTTTCCTGTTCAACAGATGGATTATAATTGGAAGTATATTATCTTATTTTGCATGTAAAATACATGTTTTTTGTAAAATGGGCATATGAATAGGTATTTTTAAGTATCGCCTACAAAAACTTATTCTGTCACATGAAAACTATCATAACAATAGTTAACTATTACAAAGGTGCAAGGGATAGGGAGTTCAAAAGATGCAACAAACTAAGTCCCTATTATTCTGCATGACATAATTCTTACATAATTCATTATTGCTTAATTTATTAATTTAACATTTCATTTTTTAAACTTCGAAGCCTTTTCTTTGTATTTAACAATTTTTTTAACTTAATACAAATTCTAAACTATTCATTTCAAAATACTTTTCTGCGAATGATATTTTAGTTTTATGTCTGTTTTGAAATTTGTGAAGATGTGGCGGATTTCCTTTCTATCTGACGAAATACTTTTGAGACTATTATTGAGATTCCGTTTCATTTTCTGCTTAAATTTTTCTTTTATGAACCCATTATCTTTAAATAATTTTTTTAAGATATATGAAATTCAAAATTTTGTAATTAATCTATGTATTAACTTTTTAACATCTTAGTAAAAGATTCTTCACTTTCACCAGCATTCAGTATTTCATATGCTTAATTAGTATCGATCTTTGAAAAAGATGAGAGATCTTTAATGCCGTAAAAACGTTTTTTCAATTTCTTATTGCTATATTTTAATGAATGAACTAGTGGTAAAATGATTTTATAAAATTAACTCCGATATCTAAGTGAAAGTCATTAGATTTTCTTAGAAAATGAAATAATTTCTGGGTTATTTTCCTAAGTAAATATGCGTTCATTATTTTTGTATTTATGAGAAAATAAGTATAATGTTTGTGCAGCTATTCAACTCGTGCAAATATTTACACTTGACTTCCTTATTAGCGATTATTTCATTCAAAACTTCTTTGCCATAAATTTATTCGCATTATATGTAATTTTTAAATCTTATCTCTTTGAAACAAAAAAAAAGCAAGTGATTGATTGAATTTGCGATACATATATTTAAATCAGAAGTATAAATGGTGTATGTGGGAAAACTCCATTATCCTGCTTTCGGTGGCAAACATAGAAAATGTTGACTTGACAAGAATTTATGTCAACATATTCTAATTTGAACATGTTATGCATTTTAAAATAGAAGCCAGATATCCCGAGGTCATATTGAAATCTCGAATGCCAATGAATAGAACTAGTTAACAATTCGAATTTTATATTCAGCTTTCGAGAATTTGAAAGGTTTTTCTAGAATAAACCAATCGATTTTGAGATAAACAATCAATTTGCATATATATCAAGACATTTCCGTTCCCGCCAAAAGAAAAAGAGCAACTTTGTTATTGAAAAGTTTGTAATTGTAAGATGATTCAATTTCTCTAGTTTTTTATCGCTTCATCTGTTATTATTTTCTGCAGAGAACATATATTTGAAACATATTCAAAAGAAGTTGATCACAATCTTTTTATTAATTTTGAAAATTCCCACACGTTTTCTTCTGGAAAAATATTGCTTATCATCAAGCAGTAATTTAGTATTTTATTTATATTATTCATAGGATAAACAGTCTAACAATTCTTGGGAACAATTTATGAAAATCTGAAATGAATTTGAAGTAATTATTTTCGATGTTTTCCGTTTACTGATGAGAGAAAGTGGTACATTTAAATTATGGCATTTTATTCTTTTTCATTCCATATCTGAATCAAATAAATTTTTCTAATTTACTTTTATCTTTAGAAGGAAACGTTATTAAATTATTTGATTTTCCCAGCAAATATGAATGGATTATTTATAGATTAAAATGGTTATTTATAGATTTAATTTTTTAATTATTGCAAAAATTTATAAAATGACTAACAGGAGAGTTTTAAACTTACAAAAAATATTGAAAACAATCCATTACACGGGTTTATTTGAAAATCTGTGGATTGCAAGCCTTTCCTCCCACATGAATATCAAAAAGTCACTAATAAATTAAAGTCCTTCACTGTCACCAACAATGAATTATTTTGATTGAAAGGTGTATTTAAAGACAATTGAGTAATTTTTAGGTCACGTTTCTTTGTTTTCCTCACTGTTTTTTGTTAAAGTTTACGACATTAACTAAAATGAAAATAAAAGATTTGATGTTATCAGTGGTGATATCTTCAGTTCACAAGATTTCTGCATATTATTGTATTAGAGCATAAGCCCCTGATTTTGATACAAGTTCAAAAAATTCATTTTCTTTAGTAGTATTTTCACTGAGATCATAGCCCACTTTTTAAAAATAATACTTAACACTACTTTATGATGGGGATTTAACAGCCTTTGTTATCCATTGAATGATATTCTCTCTCGATCCATTGACACATTTTGCTAGCTGATCACTACTTGTCCTCTCTCTTTTGTTATAACAAAGCAACGGAGAATATTAGCCCCTCCCCTTGCAAACTCAAGTTTTGGGCCCCAAGTCAAAATAAGTGTCAGGAAAGCATTGGATCTCTCTCTCTCTCTCCCCTAGAGTCCCTGGGCCTTCCGCAATGCGAGGGTGTACGTTACGCCACTGCAGTAAAGTGAAACGTTCCTTTTACTACCAAAACACTTTTGTTTCTTTAGAAGCATATAGTTTTATTAAAATTCAATTAAAAAAATCCAGTTTCATGTGTTATGTAGATGTTTTTAGTCTCACTTCCACCACAAATTTCATTTAAATTCTTTTAACCAGTCTGTTACTTGTTGCATATCTATTGATTTTCCTTCATCAGAAAGAGTCTTAAAAGCAGAGAGGGAGGGGGACCAGGGAGGTTTCTAGGGTGCCCAAAGCATGACGTGACAAATATGTAGTATTTGGACTTGGGGTCCAAAACCTGACTTTGAAAGGAGCCCATAATATTCTCCGTAACGTCACTGCTTAAACGTAGTGTTATATCTGCTTAAATTTGCTTAACCAACCATGTGAGGCTTTGAAGTCTTGTAGTCTCAGTTTTTTCGATACTTCGTTTGCCATTCCTTGCAATAGTTCCTTGCCATTCCTTGCAGGAATATTTCTTGGTCTTACAGAAGAAGATTGGTTGAAGATACTACTTTACCAATCTCACAGTTTTTTTGTTTTTTTTTAGTCAGTTTTTCTAAATTTTAGAGTTTTGGAATGTTGATCTGAATCCGTAATCTATATTGCAATGCATGACTCTTACTTGGTCTTTACTTATTCCAAATTTCTACCGTAAATATCCCAAAATAAGCTTTTCAATTTCCGCCACATGAATTTTAATCAATTTGTTTAGTTTAATGTAAATTTTTTTCTTTTTGAAGCCATACTAGTTAACGTGATGTAAAAATTATACACTAGTACAAACCTATGTTACTTTTGCCCTCCAGTGCTAGCAAGAACCAATAATGATAGAAATTTTTACGCTATCGACATTGTAAAATCCTTGTGCCGTAACAGATTCGGATGTTAAAGCGTACTTGTCTCACTACCTTCTTACTGTTGACTCATATCATTGTTCAATTTACTAAAAAGTGAATCGAATTACCTTTGAAAGTATTATTTAAGTTGTGGATAATTGTTATATAAGCTAAATGCTTACTCTAAAAGAATTCAATTTTCAAAGTCAACGTTTTTATTGCTAATTGAAATCCGAAGCAAAGGCGCGACTCCATGTGCAATCGCTTCGTAATATATTCTATTTTGTCTATAAATCGAGAAAGAGAGAGAGAGACAGAAGCACCGAACACACAAATTAGAGATGTACTTTTTTTCTCTCTTTTGAGGTTAAATTAATTTGTTATGTAAAAAATATATTTTATTTTGTTTAAAGAGGAAGCATTTGACTACACAGTAATACCTCGAACTTTCCCATAGAAAGAGCGATAACCGTTTAGTCGAATTCTCTTAAGTCGGGTATGATTTCGCATTCAAATACTTATAAGTTATTTTTATTTGGGGCCGGAAACAAAAGAAAATAATAATTTAGAAAAAAAATGTTTAATAAAATCTTAGATAACACACATACAAAATCGTAAGCTGAAATTTTTTTTATGTATAGAAGTTCTCATACTAAAATCTGGCAAAGTACTCTGCCGAGTCAAAGATTTTTTTTATCACACAAAATTTCCTCGTAGCATGCTAATATTTTTTTTATTCCTTGTTTTGTTGAAAAAATATTTGTTTATGGTTGGAGTCTGTATTTTCCAAAATTTGCAACCCTTTTTTCAATTAAACTGAGATCTGTTAAATTCCCAACCGTTATTCGATCTTCTGATTGTACTGGGTCTGAAGACTACAACTTTTATGTCTCCCTTTTGCTCATGCATTTCTAAGAGCTAATCAGTTGTCAGCTCCTGATTGTGGGAATTCAGAAGTTCTTGAACGTCATCATTATTCACTTCCAAATTTGTTTGCCTGGCAAAATCGGCAAAATTTTCAACCACATTAACAATTTACCTATCTCCCCCCCCCCCTCAAGCAAAAGACAACTCGACGAGATTTGAAATCACGTAACTTAAGATTCACATAAGTTGGGGGAGCGTAAAGGCCTTATCACACGTAAACGTTTGGTGCAATTTTTTGGTCCAATTCGTGCAATTTTTACTCCGTTGCCATAGCAATGGCTTTCGAACAACTTTTTGCCAATGAGCTAGCTGCCAGTTTGGAGAAAGTTGCTCCAAATTAAAGTTGCTTGAAATTCCAGCCAATGGGGTTCTTCGGCACTCTACGTCATAAACAAGATGGCGGTAATGGTGGTAGCTTCGCATCAAACGCATCAGATATGGCGTATAATATTTTAATGGTGTACAATATTTTAACGGCGTATAATATTTTGAACAGAATGATGCTCCATTTCTGGTTACCCCCCATAAACAAAAGCACGAGCGAAATAAAAGAAATAATATTGGATGGTCGTTTACGAAGCAGAAAAATCAGCGAGTAATGTCGTTTTGTTTACGGTAACCCTTCCCCCTCAAATTCGGTGAAAAGTTGGGCCAAAAAATTGCACGGAAAATTTACGTGTGATACCGCCTTAATAAGTCGAAGTATTACGGTACTACGTTGTATCTTACACTAAGATTAGAATCTTGCCTTTAAAATCTATAATGATAACGTACTTATATTTTTTCTTAACATCCACCTTATTTTCGAAACTTTTTTTCAGATTCTTTAGTCAAAGGAACCCTTAATTTGAGGCAACCCTTATTTGGAAGTACTACACATATATTTGACTTGATTTTATTTTAGTTTACTTCGCGCTGTGATGTAGCAAGTGCTATTGGAACAGAATTTCATAATTTTGAAATACTGTCAAATGACGAGGACATCTGATCTCCCCTCCAAACTTTCACACTATGCCAATCGGTGAGCTGAGAATCTCGACAAATTTAACGTGCATCAGCCACACGAAAGGGTCATCAATGGCACTAGGTTTCGAGATCGACAGCAGTAGCAACGAGTTCGATACCATAACTACTTGGCTATCGCGGCCACACACACATACAGTCAGAAGTTATAATACGAAAACACATTTTCACACATAATCTTAAAGGATGTGCTCATCAGAGGAATTCTTTATTAAAATGAAACAAAATTGATCTTCGTCGTATCATCATTTTTTTTTAAAATCGTAATAATTGTTTTTTTATTACATTTATTCATATCTTATATTTGTAAGTTTTTTTTCGATCTCATAAGCTGTTAAGACATATATTTATATACAGTCGACTCTCGGTAATTAAAACCTTCGATAATACGAACCTCTCGCTAATTCGAAGTATATGCTCAACCCTTAGAAAAACTTTCGATATCTAGAACTAAAACAATACGTTTTGGTACACTTAATATTTTGAAGTAAAACCTAAGGCTGACCAGAATATAGTACGTAATAATTCGAAGTGATCTAATAAAACTATGGACAATTCGAACTCTCACTATCATGTGCAGTCCTGTAATAAACAGGTTGGAGCTTACAAGTTTTGCTTTGTGTTGTCTCTGCGTGTCTCCCCTGTAACGTAGCCCCTTTGCTAACCATCTGTCTGCTACCCCTACTTAGTCTTTTTCTGTTCTTCAGACGAAAAGACACTTTTATTGTTTTAATTCCTTCAAGTGGACACTAGACCAATCGCATCTGTTGTCAGCCGTCCATATATTTCGTTTAACACGTGTCTTTGCTACACATGTGTTCAGAAAGAATGGTTCGCTGTTCAGAAGAAGAGATGCGTAGGATTGTGTATGTAATTCTATAATGTATTCTTTTAATACAGGACTCAAACTTCTGAAAAATATTTATACTGTGTAATATGTACTATTTCAAAATACTTAAAAATAATTTTATACATATGTACAACTGTTGTTTTATCACATAGTTTCACAAATTTAAATGTGTTAGAAAAAAAATTTCTCTTCATGTATTTTGGGAATTTTTTTGAAAACTCTTGATAATTCGAAGTTTTTCATTGGTCCCTCCAACTTCGAATTATCGCGATTGAACTGTATTTTTAATCACTACGGGTTTTAGTGAAAAAAATAAACCTTTTCACTTGAAGAAATTTTTCGAAGAATATTATACGGAAGTACTTTTTGATAAATATTTTTCTCGGAATTCCAGTTTTATTTTTCACGTTATGGGATTAATAAGCCATTAAAAAGGTCTGCAAAAGACAAGGAACATTACATCCGTTTTCATTTCCTCTGCGTTTACGATTGTTTTAAATGCATTTAATCTAATTAATCCTTTTCTGCGAAGGGAATATCTTTTATCTTAAGTCCGTGATAAGCGAAATTCTAGGAAATGAGAAACTATTTTAATGCATCTAACTTACTTATTGGTGTGTTTTCGATTATCAAATAACTATGATTTATCAAAGTAACTGCCTTTGGTTGATATTCCATTGCACAAATAAGACAATATTTAATTAAATAAATAAAAACACTACAACGGTATTAATTTTGATGTCATAAAGCATTTACATCGCAGTTTAACTATTTACCTTTGTAAAAAAACAAAAGCGAATTAAAAATATTTTTAAAGCAGGCAAGATAAGATACATGAGAATAACCCTGCCCTATTTTCTGATATCATTTATAAATAAAACGATCTAAAAATACCTGACAAAGATAAAATGGCTGCAACAGCTTTATGTATGTATGATTTGTCTAATCATATCTGAAAATATATCTCAACTGTTGTTATTGAGGAAGGAAGGTGACTAATCCAGTATTTATCCAGGTCTAAAGTGCGAAAATTAAATTGCGTAAATACATTGCCCTTTTTCCTTCAAGGTTATTTGTAGATCCATAACGAAAATTATTTCGCAAAGTGTGAAAAGAGGGATGGATTTCCAGTGGAGATGGTTAAAAAGAAATTGCAACTATGTGATTAAAGTATAGTGAATTCATAAAAATATAAATTTAGTTGCAAGCAACCTCCGCAGTAGTTTGCCAGATTTTTTTAATTTAATTTTAATGTATTCCAAGCCTCCCTAAAGTCCAACGGTACACACAGGAATTTTTCAAGGACGCGGTTGGAAGGGGGGGGGGGTCGAAGGTCGAAAGCCCATCATTCTTGTATCATACCCCAATTCGCCGCCAATTATATTCGTTAAATTTTATCGATTGTCTGGAACAAATACAGTAAAAAATAAATTTTTAATAAGTAATTAGCATTAATTAATAAAAGAACTTATATTTAACAAATACCGTAAAATCCGGCGTATAACGCTCACCAATATTTTCAAGCTGCTCCCCCCCCCATTTTTTAGGTATATTCGCCGTATAACGCGCACCACCCCTCCTTAAAAAAAAACCGATATGTATGTGTATAATTTTATGTAAGTGTATAATTTATGTGTATAATTTCAAATTCATTTATTCGAGGTTTTCCACGGGCTTTTGAAAAAATAGTGTACTTCTAGAACTACAACCCTTTAAGTTCATTAGACATGCCATTTTTTTCAAATAAACAATATAAGTCTAATTTTTTTTATACTCATCTCTTTTTTTTTTATTTATATGAAATGATCACTTTTATACCCAGCGCATAACGTGCAGCCGTAAATTTCGATCTTATTTTTTGTGTTAAAAGTGCACGTAATACGCCGGATTTTACGGTACTTAATTTCATAATATATTCATAGAATTAAAATCAATCGAAAAAAAACAGATGAGGGGATCAGAACCCCCTGTACCCCCCTCTTGTGTGTACCACTGCCACTTTTATATATCGGAGAAAAGCGACTTATACACACACACATACATCTCTCATTCACTCACTCATCACGAGGTCTCCGGTACTTTTAAGCCTACAGACTTGAAATTAGGCAAGCATGTTTTTTTGTTGAGTAAAGATCCGCTAAGAACAGGTGTGGGGAAATCAACTCGCAAGGGGGGTTGCGAGGGCGTTATTGACAAAAATTCCCACAATTTTTGAGCTATTGGATTCACAGACTTAAAACTTGACAAGCTTGTTTCTTTTGTTGAGTGAGATTCACTAAGAATGGACGTTGCGGAAATCAATTCTCAAGTAGTGTATATCTTGGACTTCAAATTAAATATACTTTGTTTTCGAACTTATAAGTCCTGTTCTATTTAAATCTAAAGGTGAGAGCTAGTAAAATATTTTTGAATACAATCTAAAGCTTGATGACGGGACTTAGGTATCATAGCATAAGAACAATATACAATCATACAACATTATGAAATATTCTGAGTAGCGAACGGGTAAGGCTAGTGCGCATGTATATAGAGAATCCATTTGTAATTTTATCGAACATGCTTGTTCATAAAAAGGAAAGAAAAATATATTTTTTTGAATGCACAACAAAAGGATTGATGATTACATGTCTCTGCAAACGATGAAGAGATTATGGAGGAAAAAAAATCTTTTATGTATAGGTATTAGCACTTCAAGCTATAGATCATGAAGACTTCCTATTGTGTGGGATGTGCTTAAATATATAATTCCGTATTCTATGAGATCCAAAGGATGAGAAAAGAGAATATTGTAGGCCATATTTACAATTAATTCATAACTCTGCAAAGTACAGAAAATTAATAGTTGAGTCATGTATTTATGAGTTATGACTCATGTTTGAACTAATGATTTAAAAAGTGACACACATCTAGGCATGGGAAATACTACATTCAAAGGGTTATATTTAAGATTGGCGATGTGGCTACAATAAATGACTGAATAAATTTCAAACTGAAAGGGTGCCCTTGGCATTAATCTGATAAATGATTAAGAGCAGAATATTATGGCACAGCTCCATCTGAAAGAGCTTTGAATGGCATTTGACTTTCTAAGGGCTCTCGATTTGTCAAATGTTTGAAGTGTCAAAAGGTACTCTACCAATTATATAACGGAATCCTTGAACTATAGTACTCAGAAAGTGCAAGGCAAATCTTGGTGTGTATGTAAGCGTTGTTGTTGTGACTTAAATATCACATGCTATGGGACGCATTGATCTTAAATAAGACAATATTACTCAATAAAGCTCATTATTTATCACAGAAAGAGTTCATAAATGAGAAATAAAATTAATATGTTTCATGTTTGCAATTACTGAAATTTATATAAAAAAAATCAATTCGATTTCAATAGGTAGTAAAACTGATTTATTAGATAACGGAAGAGACATTTATATATTTAAAGAAATGCTTAAAAACATTGCGATTTTTAAAGAATGATAGATATTTCAGTGATTAATAAAGTTTAAAAATCTATTTGTATTATGATAAAACAGTAATAACTTCTTTCGACAGATGTGTTCAATAAAGTAATGTAACAAAAGTAAAAATATTCTTCAGAATGTAGCTCACAGTTTAAAAATGTGTGAATGATTTTCCTCGTATTTTATCTAAAAATAACAATGTGATGGAAATAATAGAAATTTAAGTGTACTTTGGATTTGAAATGAATTAAACTGAGTTGGGAAATTTTTTTTATTATTATTTAAAATTATTTTGTTTTGTTACCTGCATAAATTTGATTCATTACTATTAATTGCATTAAAAAGGATTTTTATCGATAGCGCATTACAAAATATTTCTAAAAACTAGAAAAATAAATAAATAATCCTGTAAAAAATATATATTAGATTAATAAAGATTAACATATTGTAAATTTGATAAATTGAATTTGTAATTACACCCAACTCTTTTTTTTAAAACAGTAGAAACGTTCATACAAAAAAAATCGCCTTAAAAAATACGTGCGACCCATGGTAAATTCAGGGATATGTTTCACAACTTTAAAAAATCGTGTAAGATAAAAAATAAAAAAAAACTCTAGATATTTACCCCCCCCCCCCAAAAAAAAACTGTGAAAAAAGTAATAATAAAATCCATGTTACATATTTACAAAACAAAAACAATTCACTTAATTACCAAAAAAGAAAAAAAAAATTAAAATTTATGTTTCACATGTTGCCACCATATTTGCCTTTGATAGAATTATAATTTCAGAACACACAACGGAGTTTTTTTTGTACTACGAAACTTTCACATTTGAAGCATACTGGCAAAATTTTTCCGAAAAACCATTTAAGATTGATTGGTGCACCTGTTTAAAAGCATTTAAAAAAAAAAAAATTAGAAACTGCCGATAAAAGTGAAAAATTAGAACTTTTAGTATTAAAATTTGAAATTTCATAGTTTGAATTAAAATTATCTACATCAATCTGGTTTTCACATCTATTGACACTCCAAGCAACAACTAAATGCATGATTATATGGTTTTTTATTATTTAAATGTATTACAGGCTGTACAAGATCATAACAAAATATAAATACAATTCAATTGTAATAACAATTAATATACAATCATATTATTTATCAATAGTATTTGTATTTACTTATAAATTTCAATGTACTTGATTTTTAACATTATTTTAATTGTTTGCATCATTGTCATCATTAATTACAACAATACTTAGACCTTTTGTACTTTCAATTATTTCATTTTGTTCTAAAAAAGATACAATAGGCTTATGGTAACTAAAGTTGTAAAGGAAAATGTTTGATTCAGTATCGCGTAAAAACCGCATCGATCGTTGTTTTATATTTTAAAGTACTGAGTTTTCCATCATTAGACATATTTAAATTAAGTGTTTCATTTAGAAATTCAATTAGTGGTAGATTTTTATTATCTGCAAAGTTAATATTGAAGTCTCCACTTAAAATCCTCGGTACATTATCATATTTTTCGCCAAATTTTTTTTCGAGTATTTCAGAACCTTCTTTTGTATAAATCATCAAGTTTTCGAATAAAAATTGTTGTATCTGTCTTATAGATTTTCCAGGCGAATTATAAACGGTAACCTTTAATATGTATTGCCCATTCTCGGAATCGCAACGAGCAATGCACAGTATATACACATTGAATTTTTAGCTAAATCCATTCAATTTCACTCATAAGATATACACAGCACTCTACGTCAGCTGTATAGCTACAGATGTACTGTTATAAGCATGTCGGTGGCGCGAACGCACGAGATTTCACCCATCCAAAAAGTGTCCAAGATGCGAACAGCAGACTGCGCATGCGCCAGTCAAAGCGTGTCGGTGACGCGAACCCATAAGATTTTCCCCTACCAAAAAGTGCCCAACGCTGCTAAAGAAGTTTTCACTTCAAAAAGCATGTGTGATACAATCCAAAATCGTAAACTTTCTCCATGCTTCCACAACAGCCAAATTTCTTTCTTCCATTGAATCTAAAATATATTTAAACGTGTGATTTATATAGTACATTTTTTTTAAATGCTGTTATAATACCTTGATAATACTGGAAAATTCCCCATCGAATTAAGAAAGAAACTTTACTTTAAAAATCGACTGTTAGAACTTTATTGAAATTATATATTGCATCCCCTAAGAACTGAACACTTTAGCACAATTATACTGAAGAACGAAATGCTGTACTCAAGTTGAGGTACGACAAAATAAAGGAAAAAGTGATTATATATATAAAATTCTTGTATTCGCCGTAGCTCCAGAATACAAAGTAAACAAGCCGTGAAAATGACCAAATCACTCACACATGTGTGGGCATAAGCAAACCGTCTTCTAATTACACTGTCAAAATTAGAATTTTAAAAAATTAGGGAATTCGTGCTAGAATAAATAAATTGAGTAAAAAAGCATACTGGGGAAACGTGTTATTTCAAAATCGTGTAAAAAAAAAAAGAGTTGGGTTTATAATGTTTTGGAACAATTTAATTCGTTGCGAATCGAAAGGGAATCTGTAGTCTTATATCTTTTTTCACTGACATAGCAAGTCCTGAGTGGCCCCTGTATCAAAGTTCCTTGGAGGCCCTATTGGTGACCTCTTAACATTTTAGAACTGTTTTGCTTATACATGTTGGAGCCCCTTTAGCTTCAGGGTCCCGCATCATTGATACAGTTGTTGCTACGCCCTTGTCTTTTATGTAAATTACTATTGAAATCAAAATAATTATGTATTCAAGAGTAATTTAGAATCAATTGCTTTTTTTTTAGTTTTGCTCTGAATTCCACCCTCTTTTAAAAGCTATCTTCGCTAACGTTACAGAACAAGATATAAATTCGAAATATTTTATCAGATAAAAAAACTGCTGCGACATTAAAATCAAATTTTGAAATTTTTTTACTATGCAAAAAAGAAAGAAAGATATATAACTGCGTAGTTTATTAATTTCTGTTGGATCGATCCATTTTTCGAAGATAAAAATGCATTTCTGTTCTTTTTAATTCTGTGATGTTAAATGGATTTTTAACTTGGCTTATTAAAATGAAATTTTATATTTTATGTAATGTTTTTAATATTGGAGATTGAGACGCGTTATAACCATTCGAATTTATGTAAAGAATGGAACAGTTTTCCATCTCTGGAAATATACAATTCCGAGTTTGAATTTTAGCGTATTCAGAATTGCTATTTCTTAGATAAAATTTTAACAAAAGATAGGGGGAGGGGGAATTGAAAAGAAATATTTTCCAAATTTTTTTATAAACACATCGTGAAAGTTGGAATTTTGATTCGAACGAATTTGTTTGGTAAAGCTAAGCGAGTACGACATTTTTTAAAATAACTGAAAAATCTTGCAGAGAGAGAGAACAAAAATTATTTTTCTAGAAGTAAAAAAAAAAGTATTTACATAAAATCTTAAAACTTAAATGAATCATCTCTACATAAGTTAAGTTTATTTGAAATCTATACATTTATCTAGGGTTGAGTTTATTGAGTATTTCAAGAAAACATTTATGCATCTTATAAATTCAAAATATTATGCTCTATTAAAACAAAAATGTAAAGAAATTTGTCTATTTTTCTTAAGCATTCAGAATATATTTTCATATAATAATTATATGATGGTTGTGATAAAGGTTTTTGAAACCTTTTAGCCATTTTACTTTTTGGCTAATAAAATGAAACTAAGAAAAAAATAGACTCCCAATATAGAAACCGTGACTTGTCCAAAAAATAGGTTAATGAAACATTTTGATTAAAAAAATAGGGAAGATTTTTTGATAAAATTATTTGTAAAAATATTGGGTACTTCTCCGTTTCTTCGGCGGGGATGAAAAAGTCACCAAAAGTGATACAGCCGACGCCAACTATTCTCGCTGGTAACCATTTACCACCCCTTTTTCAAAACCAGTCGTGGTCTTTTCTTATCAGTAACGTTTTCCCCATAATATGGAGAAAAAACCTGTTAGAACTGATATTTATTCATATTTTTTATGTATATATTGTGTGTTGTCTCTAATAGCGCCAACTTGGCGAGATTTGCCCCGGCGAAACAGAAAAAAGTACCAAATATTGTTTTTATTAAAACTAAAATGAATTATATACTACACAAAATCCTAAAAAGGAAAATCAATTCTATACCATCTTGAGATGTCTAAAAGTTGAGTTCAATTTAAATATTTGAGAATAATTGAACCACACTTTGGATTAAATAATTTTACAGTAGAATAAATTTGCCACTGCAGTGAAACATGTTTATCGGAAAGTTCTTCTTACATTAACCCGTATGCATACTCCTGTGACAGCTAAAAGGTTGAAAGGTTCCTGTTAAACACCTGTTAACTGGCTGTATCTCACCAAGATCGTTTTTCAGCCTCCAGGCAAATACCCTCCGAGGTTGCTACTTCTGCCAGAAAAAAAGAGAAACCTTAGTTCGACTATTTCTCAGCAGGAGATATAAGTTACAGCCTCCAAATGACACGTCTAACTGTTTCACTCAGGCTGGCGTGTTCTTGCCTCTTCCTGGGGCACTTTACCTTATGACAAGCACTTTAGAAGAGTATAATGTTTCAACTTAGAGAAGTTTACGACACTTGTTTTTTTATTGCCTACATTTAAGGCTTGAAGCGTAAGAGTAATAAGTTCTATGTAGAACGAAAAATTTTATTTATAAGGTGTAAGAAGTTCTAATTTAACACAACAGCACTTTTAAATTAGTATTTACTATCTGAAAGAAATATAGTGCGGACTTATATTTGTAAAAAGAGTTCAAGAAGTGCTTTTGTCGGATAATATTTATTTCTGGATTTATAACGTTAATTTTTATTACACTTTGATGTTCAAGTACTTTGATGTATGTATATGCGCCAGTGGCGCACACAAGGCGATTGATTATATTTCTATGTAAATAGTACGTAAAATTTAATTAAGTATTTGTTATCAATAGGAATTTTACTAATTAGTGCTAATTATTTTTTCAATTATTTTTTACTGTTTTTCGTTTCCGAAAATCGACAAAATCAAGTATCGGCATTTTGGAGCATGATACGAGAATGGTGAACTTTCGGCCCTGGACTCCCACCCCTCCTTCCTTGAAAAATTCTTGTGTGCGCCACTAGTTTGCACAGTGCACCCCAGCAACCCCCGCATTTCGGGGAGGCAAGAATTCTAGGAAGCCTGAAGCCTAATTGACGTCAAGTACGTATTTAACCAATTTATAAAATATTAAAGACAAAACCTGACTTTGCAGAAGAGTCCTAATATTCTCCGTTACGCCACTGTGTATGTACATGTCTTTATCTTAGTTATAGCTTTTACTAAAGAGACATCACTTTTTTCTAATGGCCTCGCGATATTTTTAAGTTACCTAAATAATAAAGGGAAAGTTCATGTCATACTTTTTTAACGTGTCAAGGACGTATGTAATTCTTTGCATTTGAAAACTTTGTAAAAGAGTAGTTTTTCATTCATTTAGTTTTCATTTAGTAGCATTAATCTTTCCTTGATTCTGGATTTTTACCAGAAATACACAACAAGTAAAGGAATCATTATACATCATCCTTTTAAAATGCATATATAAAGCAGAGGGATACACAAGGAGTAGGGTCAAACCCACCTCTCACAGACTAGTGGTCTTCAAACTGTGTTCCACGGAACCCTTGGGTTCCACTAGCTATATCCAGGGGTACCACGAGTCAAAATAAAAAACAGGAAAGTAAATTATAAATGTGTAATCAAAATGGATTCACATTCTCTACAGAGTTTGTTTGACTAGACGAGTATCGCCAAACAGTGTTCCCTGCGTCGGGAAACACTGTTTTGGCGATACTCGTTCTATTTTGATTCTACTTTAAATATAGTTTTTAGATATATTCCCCTAAAAGTGGAATGGGGTTTCCTGAAAAAAATTTTTTAGCTATAAAGGTTCCGTGAGTCGGAAAAGTTTGAAGACCACTGCCCTAGACCAACAGATTTTTAATTTTTACCGTAGAGATTACTCCTCGGCACTTTCATCTGCATGTTTTTTAGAATGTAACCATTCCCTTTCATAAGGGAGGTCTTTATACACTACTGATATAAGGGCAGGGACGTCAGTAACATTCCTGTATCGCTGAGGAAGGGGGGGAGGGTTCTGGATTCTAAGGGGCCCAAAACCTGACTAACGCCAAGTAAGATTTGGATTGGTGCCCAAAACCTAACTGTACCATCACGCAGAAGGGCTGATCTACATTAAATCTGTCGAGGCTCAAAGTCCTCTTGTTTACATGATTGTTGAAATTCGGAGAGAGGGGTTCCAGCTCAGGTGTCGTCCTCGTCACTTAACCATGGTTCATAAAATTACGAGGTCAGACGCTAATAGCCCCTTGTGTTGCTTTATTGTGAGCAATGTTAATAAGCACTAGCTCAGTTTTCGATTTCTTGTGAAAAAGACAAAAGGTTATTTTTCTCAAAAAATAAGTTTCTGTTTATTGCTGTCTGTCAGTGCTTAATGTTTTCATTATTGACGAGAAAGAAAATAATTTTCTCGAAATTGTTACCCAAAGATTTGTATTAAAAATCAGCAATTTTATGCACAATGCTATTGAAATTATTTAGTTCATTCTAGTTTACTTTTTGAGCACTTGGAATGCTCTTTGATAAGTTATTTTTTTATTTTATAAATTTAATGAGAAAAACTGAATAAAGAAAACAATTGAGGGGGAAAAAAGATTAATTTGAAGGGAAAAAATGGAATTTTTAATTTGCAAAACAATGAGCTAATTTATAAAAATCGGTTTTTGAAGGATAAAATTTGTGAATTAGAATAACAATTGTTAAGATGCTCGCACTGTGTTTTACGTATAATCATGTTCATATAAGGCAGCGGTTCTTAAAGTGTGATCCGAGGGCCCCTGGGGGTCCGCAGCACTATTCTAAGGGGTCCGCGGAGTCTCTCATTTTTCGTTGAGATTTCCTTCTTTCAATTCCTACTATTAGCTCACTCTCTCCATATTTTTATATATTTATTTATTTATATAATTATCTTGGAATAAATGTAGACGTGAAATGTTCTTACCTGGAATCAAGAACATTTCACGATTTTCTTCGTGAAGTAATCTTCCAATAGCAAAGTCCATTTCCTATATAACGTACTTTTTCTCTTGTGACTCAATTTTTTCTCTCTCTATTTTTATGTATTTCAGTACATTTAAAGTTATTCTATCTTTTAACATGTTTTGTGGTGGTTATAAACCTTGAACTGGTTTTATTAGGTGCCTAACTTGCCGAGAACAATGTAATTCTGGGCGTTGCAACCATTAACTCGCATTATTCAGGTCACTAGAAGCATCTTCGATTGCATCAAAGCATTTTTTCAAACAAAAAACTCAAACAAAATTAGCAGATTTTATGTGTAATTAAATTTTAGGACGCATGTGTTAATGTATGTTTAGAATTTCTAGCTATAAAACAATGTATGTTTAAAATTACATGTGTACTTTAAATTAGAAATTATCCTTAAAATTCGCTGAATTTAATATAAAACTATTTTCTGAATGTTGAAATGCAGTATATTGGTTGACATTCTTTTTTCTTGTTTTCCTTGCAGTTTTTCTTTTCTTTTTTTGATGGATAAGATATATTCAAAATAGATATTTATTTACAAAAAGGTGTGAATAATTACTTTTTTTCCAATATATAGTGTTATGAATTTAAAATTTATTTTATGTGGTTTATAAAGTATATTGAAAGGTAAACCTCTATATAACGAATTTTCCATATACGAACTTTTTTGGGAGATTTAGCGACTAATAATATATATGTATATATATGGAAGAATTTTATATAAAATATAGAACATAACAGGAAATATTTAATAAAAAATGAAGATCAAATCTAATGAAATACAAATAAGAACCTAGCGAGTCAAAACGCAATTTCGGACTTAGGACCGAATAAGTGGGGTTAAACTAGTTTGAAGGCGCCAACCTTCCCCCTTGCAACTCGGTAGGAAAGACCAAAATAAAATAAATAGAATTAAAGTATAAAAATTCTTAAGTAAAAAAATTCAAAGTATAAAAATTCAAAGTATAAAAAATCCAAAGTATAAAAAATCTCATAGAAATATGAAAGAACAACCGACTACTATTAAGCAAAAAATTCTCCCAAAATGTTTAAGCAGAAAAATATCAAAAGAATTACCCAATAAAAGGATTCTTCCAAAA
>BMAO01007578.1:0-22739 GCA_019973975.1 Trichonephila clavata | reverse complement strand
TTACCCGCCCGCTTCGCTGGGAATTTCATGATTTTTATAATTTTTTACTGCTTATATATATGTATAAATTATTGATATCTAAGTCCTGCATTAAGAATTCGATTGTATTGAAAAATATACTTATACCTGTAACTGTCGCCTGTTGATAAAAAAAAGGGGCAGAACTCATCTAATTTGTGTTTTCTAAAAATCTCTAAAATTGAAGCATAGAATGATGTTTGCTCTTTCGTAACCCAAAAACCAAGTGGATTCCCGCAAAACCAATTTTCGGTGGATCTGTACTCCGTAAATTGAACATGCAAGCCAAATTTCAAGTCTAAATCTAACAGGGAAAAAACAAAAGTTTTACTATCAATATCCCCGTAATCCCGTTGAGAGCCGTTTTCCAAAATAACCGCTCTTAGCGGATTTCAACTCAACAAAAGAAAAATGCAAACCAAATTTCATTATTATAGTCCTTGTAGCTCGAAAAAAGTAATTTTTTTTGTCAATACGTCCAGTAATCCCCTGCACCCCCCCCCAGAACTTGATTTGCTTAAAATACATTCTTAGTGGATCCCTATTCAACAAAAGAAACATGCTTAACAAATTTCAAGTATATGGGTCAAACAATTAAAAACAGGAATTTTTTTCTGTAACTCCTCTTGACCCCTCGCAACCCTCCTTGGGGGTCAATTTTTCGCTTTACTCTTTGTTAGAGGAACTCTATTCCATGAAAGGAACATGCCTACCAATTTTCAAGCAGGATGACCAAATAGTTTAAAATGGAAATATTTATCAATTACGCCTCTTAATCTCCCGAAATTAAACTTAGTAGTTCATATTCGCGAAACCCATTTTGTAGCGGTTCTCTACTTTACGAAAGGAATCTGCTTATCAAATTTCAAGACTGTACGTCTAATAGTTTAAAAATGGGGATAATTATCTATAACGCCACTTGAGCCCCCGCAACGCCACATTAAAGAAAAAAACTCACAATTAAGAAATTAAAAACAATTTGAATTAAGAAAAACAGAGAGGTAGAAAAATGAAAGATACCTTGAAAAATATTATTCTTCGATTACAATATAAATATTAAGCAAATAATAACTATTGTTTAAATGGGACTAAAAATGTAAATAAAAAAAAAGAAATTATTAAAACTATCCGTAAAACTTATCAATTTTTTGTTTCTTGCATTGCTTTTTGCTTATGAAGCCTTGATTTATTATTTTTAAAAGTGCATACGAAACATCCGATGCTCTACTTAACTGAACAGTGAGATAACTATCATAAAAAAAAATATGGCACGTGTCAGCGTATTATCATGTGCGCGTAACACTATTATGTCTCATGAAGAGCATCGGTCGCCAGTAACCAAAACAACGACTTCATTAGCTCAGCTTGGCGTTCAATTTGGCGTTCATCTTGGCATTCAGTTTCACGTTCACCCGTATAGTTCCCGTTCCCGTAAGAATACGGGAATAAAATATAGCCTATGTTACTCCCCGTTAATGTAGCTTTCCATTAGTGAAAGAATTTTTAAATCGCACCAGCCGTTTCCGAGATTAGCCGGAACAAACAGACAGACAGACAGACAGACAGACAGACAGACAGACAGACAGACAAAAAATTTAAAAATTGGTTTTTTGTTATGAGTACCTTATATACTTTTAGTGCATTAAGTAAAAGCTGCTAATTTGAAATTACAAACAGACACTTCAATTTTATTTATTTGTATAGATTAAGACTTTTTTAATGATACTATTTTGTTTTTATATGTTAGTCATATAAAGCATGTTATACGATATATGCATAGAACGGTTCAATAAACTGCAGAACAGATATGAAAAATTCGAAGAAATGAAATTGAACTCATATAGATGATTCGGTATTAAATAGATGATTTATTTTAGTATTAAAGAAAAAAATGAATTGATTGATTGGAACACCTTAAAATGAAACGAAGTCGCGTAAAAACAATTCAATGATGCAACACTCGCAGCAAAATTTATACTCTTCATGATTTTAAAAATATCCTTCTAAGGTTTCAGCAGATTTTCTTAAAAATTATTTTGCTTTAATTAAAATTAGAACGGACAACAATTAAAAGTGAATGGATATTGCTGATTGAAATATATTTTATATGATCGAGAATAAAATAACCAAATTACATTTTTGGTATAAATTTAACGCAGAAAAAAAGTTAATTGTACATTATGTACATTCTAAATAACATACACGATTCGGATTATATGAGAATGACAAAAGATAACTGCAAAATATTGAATAATTTAAATAAAACTAGATTTCCATAACTGAAATTGCAAATCCACAGGTTAAAATTTAAGAAGTATTAACTAATTCTAACTACTAAAAAAGTAAAATGCGAACATTAGCTTAATCTCAAAAGGAAGGCATAAAAAGATGTCTCCTCAAAAATAAGAGCCACGAATCACTGCATATCAAATTATGCAAGTTAAAAAAAATTATTTTTACTACTAATAATATTAAAGATTTGCGTTAAATGAAGCGAAAACAACATAGCATAATATTATTAGATTGTCATTATGTCTGATTAAAATTTAAAGATTTTTTTGCTTGATGGCACAGCCAAGCATATCATACAGAGTAATAAAATTCATAAATCATTAGAAACTTCTAATGCTACTAAGCTATAATAATAATATTAAATGATAACAGAAATTGCAGCTAGAAAATATTAAAAGAAATTCTCTGAAATTTAGAACTTCTATTTAAATAAAAAATAAAATACATTCCATTTAAAATACGCCCTACTACACGCTTTTATGAAAAATGAATAATTAAAACAATCACTCAAATAAAAAGATACTATGCGTATTAGTATTACTTTTAATAGTTGTGCATGCATGTTTGATTGTATAATTTACTACACACACTCAAAATTTGTTAAATACTTTTTTTTGTTATGCGCGTTATTTATTTCACATCAATTTATTTTCAAAAAATCCCCACTCTTTTTCTTTCTGAAATCACTAAGAAATAGTCGAATAAAAATCAATTTTCTAAGCACTATTATTTATGTACTGTATAAATATTATTCGAATATATTAATTAGAATTTCCAATACAAGGTTTACCGTAACTGCAACTTTTCACTAAAAAAATTTGACTTAAAATTCCCAATATATCCAAAATTATTTTCAATTTTGTGGAAATTGTACTTGAATTCCTAGTTTTATGTCCCATTTCAAATAAAAAAAAGTGTTTATTTAGTTGAAAATTTGTATATTTAAAAAAAGTGCTTCGAAGGTAGTCACATGCCTTAACGTTGTATTCAATGAAAATTATGTTATGATTTTGAAATGTAAATGAAAATGTAGAAATTTCCCATAAAAAGATACTTCGGTGTCTTCTTTCAAAAACTAAACAACCGCCTTATAATTTAACCAAACAGCACGAGATACATACTTTTATCATACAACGTTTATTTCAGTCTACAAAACATTAGGCATGATATTTCAACGTTATTGTTGATAGGTAAGCAGGGGGGGGGGGGCGGAGGTTAAGATAGTCCGCATTAGGTAATTTTATTATTGTGCATGGCAATGTGTGGGGGGGGGGAGAAATTCCCCATTAAATTACTTTTAAAGTATCTGGTTTCAACATTTACTAATGCAAGTGTCGAAATTAGTTTAAATATATACTAAGGATTTTATACTTTTCTTCAAAACAAGTCTTAATCCTCATATACCAAGAGAATGAGAGCTAACTTCAGATAAAACTATTTAAATGATAAAAATAGACACCGCACAATAATTTAAAAAACAGTTTAATTCAATTAATGGTAGTTTTTTTTTATTCCTATTTAAATACCAATCCCCTTCAATCCACAAGTTATGAGAAAAATTCTTTTTATATGAACTTTCATTTATTGAAACTTTTAATTTTGAGTCTTATTTTACCCAGTCGGTCCCATAAAAATAAGTCAAACGTGAATACATATATGAATAACAACTGTAAGAAAAAGTAACTTAAGCGAATCTGAATCATTTACCTTACAGGAAATGAAAAATTTTTTATAAAGAATATAATGCATCATTTTATAGATTAATCTGCGGGACATTTATATTATTTTTAAAATTAAAAAACAAAACTTTATTAAGTTTAGAAAATATATATTCATCAGAGTTACTCTCCTCTCAGACCTTTTACATTTTAATTAATAGCGGACCTATATAATACTTTTGTCAGAAAGTTGAAGAATTAGTATTTTTAAAGATGCTTTGAACACACGTTGAAGTAATAAAATTAGAAATAATTGGAGAAAGTAAGGCGAGCGAACCGAAACATGAGCTGGGCATCCTGTATGCAAATACTTAGTTCAATCTTTGCATATTAAATATATTTTTTTATTTATTCATATGAATATAATAAGAAGTTAATGAGTTGAACTAAGAAAGGTAGCGAGTTTTTACTTTTGTTTTTAGAATTTACTTTTCAATACATAAAGCTTTGTTGATAAAAAAGTTTCTTAACATTATCTCAAAGTTTGTATCTTGAGATAAAACATAATTAAAAAAAACCTTAGAAGGGAAGAAATTGAACAATATTAAACGTACAGTTATTAAAAAACAAAAATTGGGGTATTGGGGTATTCATTTATAAAGCGAATATCAAAATGGAATTGATGATTGTAGAGTTTTAATAGGAAGTTTAATGCAGTATCCATTTATAAAATCGATTATTTGGCTGTTAAAAATTGTTGGTATTTATTTACTAGAAATAACGTAATAAACATAATAAAAATCTAATTTTTTTTTTCCCGATGGAGAATGGCAATTTCGATCAAAACGCATTTCTAAAAATGTCAGCGATTTAAGCATTCTAAAATGATACAATTAATGAAATTAGATAATAAAAATGCATTCAAAATAGCAAAATTTAATTTCAAATACTGATATGAAACTTCATGAATTTAGTAATTTAAACACATTAATAGATAGATTTTATTAAAAAAGACCAAAGGAAAAGAACTATAATAATCCAAAGAAATTAACATAATTAATTACGATTCGTTGATTGTTCTTAAGGAAATAATACAAAAAACCCATTCAACAATATTAAGTTCTATTTATAGAGAAGCAGAGTAATAATTGCAACGAAGAAGTAGCAAGTGTCAAATAAAGAAAATGCGAACGACAAAAGTTATGGGAAAAAATGAAACTAACAAATAAAAACAATTTTATCTGCTGGTCAGTCAGGATGTTCAGATTTTTACTTTTGACTTTCCAGGAGAATCGACTATGTTTGCTATACAAGTAATCCGATCGGAAAAGAGAGCAGTACTGCCATCAAAATCTTTATATCGAAAAGTACTTAAACAACGAAAAATTCACCGTGAGAAATAAGCGAATTTCTTAATATTAATTTTTCTTCATTTAACATTAAATTTCCTACAAAAAACAAATAAAATATAAAAAAACGTTAATTCAATTCCTACTTAGGTCAACAAAGAAAATTTTCATTTTAGATAGTTTTTATTAAATAATTACAATTAATACGAATATGTATATACATATGACAAAATCACAATATTAAGTGGCAAAATAGAAAGGAATTTTCCTTTCTATATGTGGTGTTGGCCTATCATTTTTGTTTGTTACTATTTATTCATTCATAAGTCACATTCTCAGAAATTAGGCCATCCCAGGTAGGATTCGAACCCACGACCTTAGGATTAAAAGCCCAACGCGCTATCCATTGCGCTACAGGGACACAATGAGCGGTTTTCCTTTTTATATGTGGCGCTGAACTATTACATATTTTTGTTTTTTACTATTAATTAATTAAATGAAGTTAATGAATAAATATTTGAAAAAAAAAACTATATTAACATCAAGTATCATTCACTATAAGTTTAAAAAAATGTATTTGAACTTGAGTGGATGAATAAAAAGTATTTTATTAATGATTGAAAATTTTAACAAGATATATATATATGTAATAGAGGATGGTCGTTGGAATAGTATTCCTCAATATAATTACTATTTTTGACGATTGATTTTGCATATTCAATATTACTGAGGAGGCAGACTTGGTATTAGTTATTCTTGTGTATTATACACTAAACATGTAGACACACATATGGACGGAATCACAAAAGAAACATACACGCACAGCAAAAATACACAAACGCTAGCTGCAGCCAATTACATGATGAAACACAAAACAGAAGAGAAATAGAAACGGTCTCCAGGAATCTTGGTGTGTATATACAGTCGGCTCAAATCACATGAACTGAGTGGGTAGCTAGATGGAATTTAAAATACTCTCGTTAGGCAGCTGGCTAACTTATTACTAAAACTTCGATAATGAAGGGATGGACCATAGGTAAATTAAAAGGATTATGTTACTGGGATTATTAAATTTATATACGTTTTTGAGAGAGATGCATTCAGATATAATTATCTAAATTATTTTTTTTTGAATGGGGCTGCGCATTGATATTTTAAACCTTAGCAGACCTAATAGATTCCCCCAGGAGCTGGTATCATTTTTTAGCACTACACCATATAGGCGAAAACAATTACAGCAAGCAATTTTGACGCTCAGTTTTCTCCACAGAGGGAGGCACCTGAGCTCTTGGCGATGCGAACCAGTACAAGGATTTAATTTTGCCGAGAGCATCCAAGCCAAAACAGACACTCTAGGGATCTTTTGCATGCCACATAATCATACGACATGGCCGCTGTCGATTTTCTGCATCACGAAAATCCACCGACATGGGCCGGGGTCGAACCCGCAACCTTGGGTGCAGAAGGCCAGCGACAAACCAACCATGCAATCCAGCCGGCTATTATCAAAAATATATGTTATGCAATTTTACAGTGAAACCTCTCTTTTTACAGAAAGTAATACAAAAAAATATTAGCATAATATTCAACAAAATTTTAATTTTATTTTATATAAAAAAGTATTTCAACAGAGCCAAAAATGATTTCAGCATTGATTAATTTAATAAGAGAGTAATACCTAGGACAAAAAAAAAGGGAACACAAAACAATAAATTAGAATAAAACTTGCTAAAAAGTATGTTTCATTGTTGTGCTTTAGTAATAAAAAAAGGATTCTGATTACTGCATTTTAAACTACAAAAAACAGTTAAATATCTTACAAGGAAAGACTTTCCTGCCCATAAATTTTTATAAACTATCCACAATACTTAAAAATGAGGAGGGAAGGGAGTTAAGTATTTAGAATTTATATATTTATAGCTGATTTCTTCTTTTTCTCTGAAATAAGACAATGTTATATTTCCACTTTTAGTTATTTTATTATTTGGGAAGAATAGATTTTTCAATGTTTTTTCTTCTTCTATAGTAATCAGAATAGTCATCTAAAACCAGAAGAAGTAGATTTTATGAATAATTCAAAGAGAAATTATTTACAGATTAGATGATGTATAATTCATTTAAATGTTGTAAATTCTTGCTCCATGTATAAACACAACTCTTATGTTACTTTCAATAGTAAACTATTCCTTTTAATAACCTTGGTCAGGGGTGGCCAACCTTTTTAGGAAGAGTGCCACTTTCAGATAAAAAATAATTATGCGTGCCACTTCCAACTTTTCGAACAAATGGAATGGTGAAAAAATGTTACTTATAAACTTGTTATGTAACTTTTACGCAGAGAAGCACATCATTTTTAATGCAAGTCTAATTAGTTGAAATTTAAAAATAATATCATTAATAAACCAAAGCACACGCTTACGATTTTATTGTTTATCAGTTCAGCAAATTTTGAACGGTATTTTGATTTTGTGTGCTATGTTCATAACAGAAAATATTTGTTCACAAACTTATGTTGATTCAAATCTACAACAATATCTCATAACCAAACCATGTAAAACTGAAAAATCGCGCGCGAGTTTCCAAAATTCAATGCAATTCTTTATAATTGCTTTTCAGTGTAATATAATGCTGTAGACAATAATTTCGATTTGGTTTTCAGGTGGGTAACAATTTGCCCTTTGCAGAGAAATTATGAAAGGTTTTGCGAAAAGATCTGCATTTTTTTATCATCATGAAAGTCATCAAACCTAGCGCTGAAAGAATCCCGCAAAAATAGATCTTAAGTTTTTGAATCTATCACAGCTCGGAGCACTATTAACTTTGGTAGGATGTTCCAGCATTAATATGAAATATTTAGTTTTTTTCTACAAAACTGATACAAAAAAAGGCAAAAGTTTGTCCACAAAAGGAGCTTTATGACCAATTAGGGTAGTAAAAATACAATCTTTTCTCTAAAATGTTAAATTAAATTTTTTTTTTATATTTTGCATAATACTGGTAAGAAAAACTAAATTACATAGCTAATCTTCATTCTAAAATAGCAAATATTCACTTGGCAGTTCAGTATTTTTTTCCAGATATTTTAAAATATGCTCCTTCAAATTCCAAAATCTTGAGAGTAAAAAAACTTTGGAAAGCTAACTCGCACAACTATGCAGGTGCATTCTCCACACGATAAATTTCTATTGTAATGCATTTAAGTGTATTAAATTTTTTTACTGAGGCAACCACATTTCAATAAAATTGTTAAAAAAAGGTATTTATTATTATCTTCTCAAATTTTTTTATAATGTCTTCGCGTGCCACATTGTGGCATGCGTGCCGTGGGTTGGGAACCACTGACCTAGGCATAAATATATACGAATTTTCCAATTATTCTTAATGATAATAACCTTTCTTAACATAACTTTGCATGTAAACTTTCGGAACGATGGTAAGCTAACACAAAATATAATTCAAAATTTTTAAATTAGATATATAATTTTTATTCTAATATTAAATAATTTAAAAAAAAGAAATACTAAATTATGTATTAAATACCACGAAATATTATTAAATACAAAAGAACACAACAATAATTTTATATTTGTTATTTTTAGTTTTTGTATTTAACTTTATGTGAACAAGTTGATTTTTTTATTTTAGTTTAATATATATTAATTTGGAATTATTCCATTAATTCAAAACGATCATATTCGAAAAATGTAAATAATATAATAAAAATTATTCGTTATTTCGACAGTGATTTTTGTCGTTATTTTTATATATCAACTTTTCAATTTTATAACCAATTTTAAATTTACCTCTATCAGAAAATGAAGCAATATTATTTGAAGGAAGATAATAGATACTTTTGAAAAATTAGCAAATATATATTTCTGATTCACTTCTTCAATAAATATATCATAAAGAAATAATACAATAAATTAAGAATACAAATTCTTGATGAATATTTTACATACCATTGAATCATTTCTACTGCATACCAAACGGATAACTTCTTTTTTCTTCCAAATTCATATGCTCATTTATATTTAAAATAAATTTCCACTTTATTTTGTTCTCTTTTAAGATTTTGAAATATTTATAATCTTGGATTTTTTTTAAAAAAATGTATTTCAAAATATTTTTTATCACATTAAAACAAAACATTTACAGGGCAAAAATTAGAATAATAAATTTCTTTTAAATGCTTATACTAAGAAAAAAATCGTTTGCAACAAAAGAAAAAAACAATTAAAATGGGAATATTGCCATCTCCCAAAAGAAAGTAAACGGAATAAAAAATTGATCATAGTTATTTTTCAAAAAAGCTTAAATAAAATCTGGACTATTTTTTTTTTTTACCATTGAGATAAAAATATAGTAAAAAACTTTAATTATTTTTCGTCCGAAAAACAATATATTTATTTTGAAAAGATCTTAAACACTTTACAGTGAAATAAATCGAAGAAAAGAACTAAAAAGGGAACAAAGCAAATGACTATTTGGAAAAAAAGAGGGAGACAAAAGAAAAATAATTTTCTATCAATTCTCAAAAGCCAATACAAATGTGTGGATACTAAAATGATTCCGTGTCAAATATTGCCGGAGTAAAGAATGGAAACCGTAACAAAAGAACTGAGTTTAGTTGTGGATAAAAAAGTCGTTTTAGATCAATGATAATTCCTTCAAGTTCAACCATAGGTCAACAGACAAATAGTAACAGAGTCAAAATCTTATGACCTGCCTGCATCGTAGAACAATGCAAATCCTAAATGCTGGTGCAAAAGAGGCATTTGCGAAATTACTGGATGTGAAATCTTGCTCAATAATGGTCTATAGAGAGACTTCGCTTACGATGGTCAATATGATAAAATAAATATCGATGCAGTATATTTAACTGGAATGAATACTTCCACAGCTAAAATGTTCTTTAATAACAATATATATATTAAATAGCAACTAAGAATGTTGTGCAGTTAGAACAAATCGAATTTAGAAAATTATGATGATGTTATTTATTTACTGAATTCACTTTTTATCTATACATATAGTTCAGAAATTTCCCTAAAAAATAATAATTAACTAACGTTATTATTAAAAATAATAATTTCACTCGCATATTGGTAAATGAGATCAAATTTTCAAATGAATGAAAATTATCTAAAATTTTAAATTGTATAATTACATGAAAATATATTGAATAATGTAAAAAAAGAAAAGAAAAGAATCAGGTATAATTTTAAAACTATTAAAAAATAAAATTCTATGTTTTTAAAAAAAATTAAAGTTTGGATAGCTGTTTATTTTTACTAGAAAAATGCTTAAATCTGTATTAAAAGTTAATAGTAATAGGAAAGCACTTTAACTGATAGTGAACAGTTTAAATTAATTCAGTGTAATCTAAAATTATGAAGTTAGGGGGGGGGAATCTACCCCCTTTCCTAAATATTTCCTGGGCAAGTATTCTCAAAAACTTTGTGATTTGGTTATAGAAGAAACTTTTCACAAAGTATCCTTAAGATAGGATACACGATACTCCTTGCTGCGTTAAGGAAAAATAAATCGAGATTTCACTTTAGCATTAATCTTTAATATTAAAAATAATTTTAGCTTTGATGATTAAATAGTCACGGTTTCGTGGTCGGCAATGTTCAAATACAGCCTTATGTTCGAGTACTGTTTTACTTAAATATCTGTTGTATGGAATAATATGAACTATTTAAAATTAATATCATTTGGTATGGTTTAGAAGTTGAGTGTTATGTACCTCAGAAGTTGGACTTATCCCTTGATTGTATCCTGAGTTATGAGATTTATCACTCAAAGTAAGTAGTGCAAAATAATTTTAAATTTTCGTTTCGGTGCAATATATATTGGACACAGGTAACTAAATTTTTTGTGAGCAGTCTATCAATATAACGATTTTTTTAAGCAGTTCATGCAACTACATGTGGATCAAACTATCAACATTTTTTCTTAAATGCTTTAATAAAAAAATTAAAAAAACAAGCAGCGAAGACAATAGCACCTAGTATGATAATTACTTATAATAAGTCGACTATAATAAGATAAATTTGGTATGGCATAAATGACTCAAAATTAGTTCGTCCTCTTTCTCATCAAGAATGTCATTTTCTGATTCGAATGAGGAAGAAAAGACCCGATGGATGATTTTGAACCTTTTTAATTCGTGTGTCAATTCAACGCCAAGAATCATCGATCCATTTAAAAATAAATTAGAATTTCCTCCGAGTTTAAAGGCTTTTTCTTTCTGCAAGGCACAGGAGAGAAAGAATTTGTAGAGGAAACACAGTTGTGCCCTCTTCTTTTATCCGAGCCTTATCTTTTATTTGGGGTTTTGAAAAAATTAAAAGGTTTAAGGCGTTGTAAATCAAAGAATTTGAAAGAAAGAAAAAAAAAAAAAACGTTTAGAAATGTTATGGTGCAAATATTCTTATCCGGACTTCATTTCACTTCACACACACACACGAGGCGTGTTCTTTAAGTACCGTTATATATATAAAAAATAATTTTGTTTCCACGATTTCCTTTTTACCTAAAAGTTTGACCCTTAATTTAATTTCCAACATAATTTTCAGTACTATTAAAGCACTTATCGTATCCTATGCACAACAGGCTTCAGCATCCCTCCTAATGGAAATCTGGCACTTGACCTGATAATCACTTCAAGCACGTCATCGTAATACCAACCACCAAGAGGCTTCTGTAAATTGCCATAACAAATGCTTATCTGTGTACCTCTTCAGCATTTGCTATGTCACCACAAAACAAACAAAAAAAAAAAGAAAACTTTACCACAAAAAATTGTCACCCGAACCAAAATTTGGCTTAAATGCTTACTTCCTTCGATGAAGAAAGTTAAAGCGATTTGATTTTATACAACCCAGTCACTATTTTTGAAACCTGATTTGAACACAATTCAATTCCCGATAATGTAGCGCCGGTCACACATGCACAACTCCATAAACAACACTTCTTGAAACTAAAGGAAACTCAGAGGATAAGGGTCTGCTTTCTGGAGCTTTCCCCTCAATTTTTTGCGCTATGGACTGTTGCCCATTTCATTGTTCATCGTGCATGTTTATGTATTCATCTTTTAAGTGCTGCAACCTCTTTCCTTACCATTCCATTGCTCGTAAATTTTAATAAATTGTCCAAGAATTTTGTATGCTTTCACTGTTGCATTTGAGAAATAGTTAATAGCGCTTATCTCACAATCGGCGGGATTTTAAATTCCCAAAAGTCTTTTAAAGAATTATGTAAAGGTATTTGGAGAAGATAACTCTTCCGAGTTGTCATTTCCTGTCGGGGTAGTAGTGAGGACGATTTAAGCTTTTACTCTTGCCCAGACAGTGGTGTACACAGCTCCTTCTTAAGGGGTGAGGGGCTACATTCTAAAAACACGCAGATGAAATCGCAAGGGATAATTTTAAAAGTTACCCATCACATTTTTATTTAAAATTAAATAATCGACCAGTAATAAAAAAAAAATTACTTAGAATATTGATAAATATGTAGTTTTGAAGCTGAAAATGGAAATAAAATCAAATAATTTGTCATCAATAATGCAAAAAATGTGTCAGAAGAGTAAGAGATGTCCGCTGGGTCCAGATTCCAAAATTACGTTAATATTCTTTTCGGGGACGCCCATGGCAATCTTCCGCGCAAAGCCAAGACAGATTCAATGATACGGCACCCCAACATGTGCAGCTACAGTCCACTAACAGGGTTCTCATGTCTAAAAACGGGCCCTGAAACAATTTTGATACAGGGCCCACTCAGAACTAGCTTCGGCAGTAGACAGATTACAATAATTCCTTAAGAAAATTTAAAATCTTTGAGATATTTATGTTTTTACGAAACATATTAATTGTCTTGGTTTAGACCTAGGTGCAGCAAAAGAAAGGCAAGTCCTTTGTGCCTAAACTTGCTACATGAAAGAAAAAAAATACCTATAAAAAGAAAACCTGATTCCGTAACTTATTCTTTTTTTTTCGTAGTGAAATGAAGTGTAAAATTATTTTTCAAAAGACTTAAAATCTGAAACTGCACTATAAACTATAATATTGTTTCATTTCGAGCGTATGTTAATATATTACTAATTTATAATCTAGAGGTAAGGAGAGGACCGTTTCCTTAAAAACTACTAATGAATATAATTCTTTGAAAATGAAATTTAATTTTTTAAAATTATTATTACATTTTTATTAATAAAATATAACTATTATATATATTTTTTAAAATTATTTTCGAAAGGAAGTAATTTAGTACTCATTGCTAAAAAGGAAAAAAAATATATTTTTCGTTAATGATTGGTTTAATTAATCCCAAATAGCGATTAAAGTAGAAATTCCTCCCAGAAAAATCTTACACATGGTACTGAAATACGTCTTTTAAAAAACATGTTCTTACTAGCAGTATTTTTAAGATTATACAGAAGTGTATTGATTTAATAACATTTAAAAGAAAATGATTTATAACAATGCATTTTGGAATGAAAAATGGCGTTTAAAAGTTGGTTACGGTTAAAAAAAAAAAGGGTTGTCATTTGACACAACTTTCATAAACTCACTGATCAGTTACAGTGGACATTAAAGTATACTATTATAGTTTCGTAACTTAAAATCAGAACGGTACCGATTAAGTTTTGAATAACAAATCACGAAGACAGGAACCGCACTCCAACCTAATCTTCAAAAGAAAACAATCCATCGAAGTGAATACATGGAAATGGGCACAGAATGATATCAATCCAAATCCGATCGACTGTGCAGCACCGAAAATAGCATTTGAGATATCAAGGCTAATGATCTGAACTTGGAAGACGAGAGAAATGGCTAGAATACAAAAAGATGAGACCTCGCTGTTAGTGGGTCAGCAGAACGCTTTGTTTACGATTCTTACCAGTTGATCATGCTCAATCGGAAGCGATCCCGATGTTAACTAGTGATGTGAGTATTTAAGCGGAAGCAGTGAACATAAGCACCAAAATAGATCATTAAAAATTATAAACAGACTTGAACCTATTCTTCACGTACGTCTCCTCTCTTTCTTCCCATTCCAGATTGATATCAATTGCATGTTTTTATTTACAGCACTGGAGTGGAACGAACACGAATCGGAATTTCAAAAGAACATGAACATAGGTATTGGAAGGAATGCTTGCAAAGCAGAACAAAAATATAACTTTTTCCTTTTTATTATTTTTTTAAAAAAAATATATGTATATTTTTATAGTTTCAAGATAGGTTAAAACATTCGCAGAGATATGTGTCAGTTTACTGTTTCGTATCCAGATTTTAAGTGATATATCATGCTATGCTTTAGAAAGCAGTCTTTAATTCTTTTTTTATAAACTGATATAATACATATTTCAATGACACAAACCGATGAGAAAAGTAATGTTTATAAATAAAACAATTCAAGCTATTTTTAAATAAAAAAAATTATATTATTTATATATATATACACTGCTGCCCACCGTAAATGCAACACCCTGAATGGTCTTTTAAGTTCTCATGTTTATATTTCGTGTGGAACGAACACAGTTTAAGCTTTCAATGCGACTACGATTAAATTATTTAAGAACTGAATTGAGCAGAAAAGGTTAATAAATAAATATATTTGTGTGTGTTTTATTTTTTAAATGTAAAATACTCCTCATTATCAACCCGTTCTGTTTTTGACTTAAACTAATTTCAAATTATTTTCAAAGGAATTTTTAACTAAGCTTTAAGTTGTTTTGATTATAACAAGTTGTACAAGAATATTAGTTACTTATTTAAATCACAATTGTTTGAGAATTTTCAATACATTTTTTTATTTTGAAAATTTTAAAAAAAAAAAGCCGGATAAGTTTTTACACATCACAAATTCAGACATTATATAATGAATATCGATATCCCTATCTTGAAAACAATTTCTGGATCTTTGATATGATACAAGTAAGACATATAAATTAAGCCATAAACAATAAATTTAAAATTACTAAAAACTATTTTAAAAAATTATAGAGCCCCCAATACTTTATCTAGAATCTGAATATTTCCCACGTTTTATTCCATGAAACTATTTGCTATGATTGCAAGGGATAAATGGATAGTTCATTTGTTAAATTTATTTACCTTATTAATTTTTTACATTTATCAATGAAGAATTTCAAGAAATAAAATCATTTTGTTAATAAAAAATATTAGTTTTAAAAAGAGTTTTTCAAAAGAAACACCCAAATATTTTTCACAACATATACAATTTTTTTACACATTCCTTCAAAAATTAGTCAGATATTATTGTCTTCATTTTTCAATGTATAATATGCTAGTGATTATATTGAAGAATATATTTATTATTAATTAGTAATGTATGCACTAAACTGAGATGTTTTTGCATTCCATGTATTCAAAGGGTAAAAATAGATAATTTTTGATATTTCAAGAGAAAGAATAAGGTAATTTAGATTTATTACAGTTTAATGTGGTACTTTAGCCAGTGGCAGAGTGGTAGCGTTTCGCGCTTCCATGCGACAGGTCCGAGGGTCAAATCTCGGACTGAACAAGGTCGCTCAGCCTTTCCTCCCTTCAGTGGATCCATAAATGAATACCAGGCTTGCTTGGGAACTAAATACTGGAGGTTTCACGTCAGACTGACCTCAACATCTGCTCATGCACCTCAGCGCTCAAGGTCACGTATACTGAAACGGGCACAACAGGCCTTGGCCCTCATGAGTCGTTGCACCACTGAGGTTAGTTTAATGTACTAATAAAAAAAAATTTTGTATTAAAGTTAATTGTATCTCCTTTTTAAAATTTTATTGCAGCCGAGTAATATAAGCAAATAAAGAGGGAAAGTTGGTGCCATGAAATTTTGCTTAACCCTGCAATCTTAGTCTTAAGCCCTAGAGTTTGCTAATGTAACACTTAAGTTATTCTGTGTTGTTTTACTATTTTCTTGTTTAATGTTTTACTTTAAATTATATTTATAATGACATGATTTAATATTAATTACTTTTACATTAAGTTTATAATTACTATCTGAAGCATGAGAAAATATATCTTCTTTTAAACAGCTGCTCTAAAAGCTTTAAGCTATCGTTCCATATATGTATAAAAAATTTGCCTGTAAATTAATCTCATAACAGAGTAGTTGGCTTTGCTTCTTCCAAAATGTTCCAATTATTTGTAAAATTTGACTACAAATAGATGTAAATATTATACAACAAATATTAATGGTTTAATGTGCCAAAAGGGAGGAAAATATATCAAGGTATTTTCATTCAAGAAATAATCAATTCTTTTACAGAATACAGACAATCCATCCAGTCGAAGAGCAGGCTCCTTTTACAAAAGACGCCCATATTCTAATCCCATGCCAGAATGTGCATCACAACAAGTCTGCAATGCAGTCTTCATGAGATTGAAATTTGTGCAACCATTATGTCGATGTCCAAATGGAATGAAAAATCCCTGTTCTACAAGAATGCATCCAAATGATGGACATACTGTCAATCTCTTGGCAGATAAAGATGGGCAGGTATTATGTAATATTTTATTTACAAGAGAACTATTTAGTTATACATATTAATGAAATAGAATATATTACAAGATTCTTATCAGAGTTTATTAGTTGTCATTATGTAACATCAGGTAAAGATACTACTTATGTAAGAAATTATAATATTAAAGGATGTTCTACAGATGTAGGGTGCAAGTGATAAATCGCAATTTATATGACTTTCATAATTATTTTTCTAATTATGGTTTACAAGTTCCATTCTCCAAATAATTTTTGTTCGACAAGTACTTGTTTAAAATAAATGATTAATATAAAAAATAAAGAAAAACATTTAAAAAATCCGATATACGAAAACTTATTATTACATAAGAAATATTTAGAATTTAAATTTTGCGTGTATTAGTAAAAAATGTATTAGAGTTTGGAATACAACATTCTTTACATTGAACATTGTAAATTGAGTGTTTTTTCAATACGGTCAAATTTCCTTTCTAGTAACATTTTGTTACTTCTGATCTAGAAATTTAATTAAAAAGCTACTTTTAAAAATTTATTCATTAAAAAATAACAAAAATACCAAAAAAAATGAAGCAAACAATAAAGCTATACTCAAACAAGTAAGCTATATATATAAAAGTTTCCCCTTCTATTAAATAAATTGAACTAAATTTATAAAGTTCATAAGCAAAATATACAGAATCTATTTTAGCAAATTAGAAATACATTAAAATTTTTTTTAAAGTTTAGTCCTAATTTAATTTCTTTTTAATTTAATTTCAACTAAATAATTTTAATTTTCATATGATTATATATTTGATTAAAGATTTTATGCTTTAGTAATGAAAAGAGATTTAACAGTTATTTTTTTTCCTATCCAGAATTTGAATGCAGCAAGAATATAATTTAATATTAAACACAGATTTGCAAACATAATTTTATTTTAATTGTAGATAAAATAAATAATACAGTAAAATATCTCTTAATCTATGCACATCAAAAACATTTTACTCCCCTCATTTAATTTTATTTGGCAAATGAAGACAATATAAATAATGTTTCAATTCTTTTAAGTTTTATAAACTTATGCTTCAAATAACTAACAATTGGAGGGGAAGAAATGCAACTGCTTCTGAAATGCTTTGTAATTACAGAAAACACAAACACTTATTAAAGTATGTGAAGATGTAAGTACAGTAAAGATTTGTCAAGAGCCACATGATTGGATGTTATTAGCTTTGCAAAATGTGCGAACAGGCAAGGCACATTATCTAGTAGTATGCAAATGTCCTACACATGGAGTTATGGAAGGACCTGTGCTACATACACAACCTCCATATGCCAGAATACCAGGAATCAGTGTTTATGGTATGCTTTGTGTTCAAGGAAGGAAAAGTCGACTTCATAAAGAAAGTGAGTATCCATAAAAAATTAATACTTTGTTATATTTAATAGCCAGTATGCAAAAAGAACCATGTTCAAAATAATTATTTTACACAATTTTTAATATTACATGAAAAGTGAGTATTAGTTGAATTGAATGTTTAGATTAAAAGTTCTTAAAAGATAATAATCAGATGTCAAAAATATTGTGTTTTTTATTTTAATATTCTTGATTTTTTTTCATAAATTTTTCTTCCAAAAATTTCTATGAAGGTTTAAGGCTATTAAACTGCAATTTTTTGTTAGTAATCAAAGTTAAGGATACATAATTTTATTAAGAAATAAATAAAATGTTACATTTTGTTTAAAGAGTTTTGTATGTTTATTTCTAAGTTATCTCAATCAGAATGTGCATAGATTGAAGTGCATAATAGACAAATATATATGTGCGAGTTAAATAAATTTCATTAGTAATAATATCACTAATTATTGACATTGATATTAAAAAAATATATATTAATTATATATAATAAATATATATTAAATATATTTTAACCCCCCCCCCTTTCTATCAATTTCATAAAGACGTTTCTTTAGTTATAAAGAAATTTCTCGCAACCTATTTCAGAACAATTCAAGAATTCTCTAAATGCAACCATAGTACATGGTAACATTATATGGTTAAGATTATACTAGTAGGCTATTTTTCCCACATTCCTACCATGATATCCTGCAAATTTTAAGCCAACATACTTAAAGGAAAGCATATTTTTTATGATACATTTTGATTAGAACTATGAAGTCAGTCCTATTAATTGATTATAAGATTACGAATTATTTAATCAAGCAAGAATTAAATTCTCATAATGAAGTTTGCTCAAGCAATTTAAAAAGATAAATTAAATTTATATCTAAGATATCATTTTCTAAGTATTTGTTGTTGCTGAAATACGTATATATCATAGTAATTAAAAATTTTATACTTTTAAAAACAGATTTTCCTCCAGTGCCATGGGAAAAAATAATTCAAGTATATAACTCAACAATAGTAAGCAGAAATAACAGAATGAGAAGATCATTTGGAATGCCTACAAGGTTCATTTCAAAGTAAAGGATAGTCTCAAAAAGAAAATAAATATACAGGCTTAGAATATACCGAACATGTTTTTGATATTTAAATATCAAAGAAGTATTCTTGAGTTTAGAACATTTGTAGCTAATATCATTCAGGTAAGATGCCAGAAAGAGAATTTTGCATATGAATGATGATTACAGACTTTATCCCATAGCATCATTCATAAGATGCCCATTTTACTTCAAGTTCAGAAGAATTCTAATGAGGCTGATTTCAAGAATCTAATTTTAATTTATGGTGGACAATTGTTTTAAGTTAGCAATGAGCTAACAAATTTTTAATTTCATCAGTATTTATTGTTTTAAAATAGATTTACAAGAATTATATATATTTTTAAGTAATGAATACAATTTGTATTCAACATTTGTAACACATGATATGTCAACAGTGTTCATTATAATAACATATTAACAGTTCTCAGATAAAAAAAAATTATTAATGCTGTAAAATGAACTATATATTTCTAAATACAACAAAGGAAGCATAGTTTATCAGTCACATACATAAGGGCATTTTAGTTTAGTATTCATCCTACATTATTTGTAACATGTTTATGTGTTGAGAAATGCAATTTTTAAAGTACATGAACATGCTATGTAAACATAAGAATAGTATGCAGTAAGTTTCAAAACTATCAAATTTGCTTAAAAAGTTATGAAAGTAAAATTTAAGTAAGAATGTTGGTTAAATATATTAGCTCCTAACTATCAAAACAGAAATCAAGTATAAGATTTTTAAAAAATTCCAATTTACTTACAAATGAAAGAAATGTTGTAAAGCAAGGAAAAACAAAGAAAGTTATGATATTAAATGGAAGAGTGTAATTAACATATTCATTAACCTAATGAACCAAGTTTCAGAATATTTAAAATTTAATTTATTTCAATTTCAATCAAGCTGAGTATAAGTAAGAAATTTATTTGGGAAATTTAAGAATAAAGATATATTTATGTCATGTCCATGTAATTTATTTCATAATAAAGTAACTCAATTATGTTGTTTGCTATCATTTATTTTGATTTATAAATCGATAGACATATTTTGAAATGAGAGAATAATAGTTGAAAAAAAGGAGGTAATTAAAAAAAAATCTTTAAAAAATTGCAGTAGAATTGATTTTTAATAATTCTGAATATTCTGGTTATCCTTTCACCTTAGCATTTTTAATATTTATCCCTTTTTCGCTAGTTATAATATATAATTTCAGTGAAGCATCATGTAAAGAAATTACATACATTCCAATGGAATGCTTTGCAATGCAACATTTTAAAACCACAATGTTAGAATGAAGGCAAATACCAAACACCAAATAAAGAAATACTTACTAACTTGGTACTTGAATATTACAGCTATACATAGCAGACATCAGCCTCTGTGGTTGGGCTTGAAACGCCTTTTTACAAGCCTCCTTAACAGATGACATAATTTGCCCGTAAATGGCCCAAAAGGAGTGCTATTACTACTACTCAGCTCACTGGATTCCACACTACTTGTATCACTTTGCTTAGAAACATTCTTCATTTCTTTTGAAGTAGTAGTAGTATCATTAAGCTCTGTTTTAACTGAAATGTCTGAGTCATCAACAACAACAGTCAATGGATCTTTATCAAATGACCAGTCCTCAACGATAAAGCATACACCCATCATAGGTTCATCACATAAAGGTCCGCACAGAGTTGCAAGTTGGAAACCACTAATAAAAGTGCTATCATAGTTCATATGAGGAGAATCAAAATTAAGATGAATTGATGTAGTAGTCCATATAGATGGTCTTTTGTAATTTGGAATTCTATTCAGTAGAATATTTGGACCACATCTACGAGGTCCAAATGACCAAATCTGATCAACAACATCTTTCCATTCATTGCCTGCTTCAATGAAATGTTTATCTAAGCTCTTTTTAAGTTTATCCAGGGCTATTATGGTATCATGAGTTAAAATATCATCACTTTCCCCATTGTTTCGAGAATGGTATACTTGATCTAAAATTTTAAGAAGGGATGTATTTTCTTCTAAAAGTTTGGTAATTTCAGGTGGCAAAGGTTTTGCTCGAATTTTAATAGAAGAAAGTTTATTAGATGTTTTAATGAGTATACAACCATTTCTGTTCGCATCTATTTCATTTTTTTCCATCTGAAAAAAAAAATTAAGGCATATTTTAGATCTAAAGTTAAAGAAAAATATTTCTAAGCAGCTATACACTTTATAACAGTATTTACATGTCAACCCCATGTCATTTGCGATTTTTGGAATTTTTTAATACATTTTTGCAATTGCCCTTAGAATATGAAGTAGGTTGCCGTAACTCATAAAATCTTTGGTAATTAATCTCTAACATGCAGTTAATTATTGCGATAAGTTGTTGGCAAGAGCTTAACATGTAAGTACTCTTATAATAAAGCAGATACATTGTTTGACTCATAATTCTCAGTAACCAATCAATAAAATAATTCCTGTAGAAGAGTATTTTACAATGTAGAATATTTCACAACTTTGAAAATGATGAATGTAGTTACTCAATAACAGCATTCTCTCTTTAAAACAATACAAAAGCATTGAAAAATAAATCATATAAAAACATTTTAGAGAATTTTCAATACATTAAAGGCAATTTTGGTAAAAAATTTTGACGTCTATAAGGATAATTAATTAAAAAAAAACTACATTAAAAATATACTTTTATTGCTCTAACATATATACTTCATAAACAAATCACTTAGATTAAACTATATTTTGGGTTCTATAAAATTTCACATGCACATTTATGTGAGAATATATTTGCTTATTTTAATTTATTTTTGCTTTGATCTCAATTTTATTTTAACAGATTATTCTATTACCTTATAGTGAACATAGAAATTTAAATTGCTTCTTATTGTTCATGTAAAATTTTATATTAAATGGAAACAAACAAATTCCATTATAACTCGTAAAATTTATTAATATATACTTTCAATAAAAAAAAAAATGGAAAAAAGAAAAAAAATGATATAAACTTTATAAATTTTATACCATAACTTCAAAAAAGTTAAATATTAAAATAAAACTAATAATCTAATTCAAACTTCTGTATTTTAACTAACCATACTACACACACACCTAAAACAAATATTTCAGCAAAAATAGGAAAAAAAAAATTAATGCACAGTTTATATATAACCATAGCAAGGCACACCACATCTTGATAATAATTTGAATAATAGAGTAATACCTAATCAGAATAATACTATGTACTTTAAGTTTGAATCAAACAAATGGCAGAGATTCCAAATACTACAATAGTTATGTTAGTATAAAAATGTTAAGATAATAATGAAAATTGCTTTATTAATCATAAGTAGATATATTTGTCAACTATTTTCAACACAGAGACTAACAAAAAAAAAAAAA
>BMAO01007577.1:0-45927 GCA_019973975.1 Trichonephila clavata | reverse complement strand
AAAACAAAAGTTTGCGTTACAGAGCAGCACCCTCTATACGACGCTTTTCAACACTCCCCACCTGTGAACTTTTAAGTTCACACAAAACATAATACAATAACAAATTAACAATAAAAAGTTCTAACACTAACTAAGCAATATTACATTACAATTAAAATCAAGATATTTAGATACACACATACACAACAAATTACACATTCAATTACTTAATACAAAATACTAATCATTCTACAAAATATAAAAAGCAAAGTATGTAAACATTCATTAAAAATTCACATTTACAAAGTGAAGAAAATTAATATATGATAAAATGGTAAATATATAGATTACAGAAAATAACTCAATTAGTTACAAAATTCTTATTAAATTAATAATTATACTTCAAGATTATACAGCAATTGAACTGGTCTTCTTATAGCATTATTTTTAGTTTTAACAAGACATGAGCGAATCTTACCATCTCTTCCAGTATAAGTTTCAATAATCTTACCCATTGACCACAGATTCCTAGGGAAGCGGTCATCATGTATGAGTACAACATCATCAACCTTAAATTGACAAGTTACTTTAGAAGGAGGACATATATTCATAGACCTTAGAGAGAGCAAATAGTGTTTCCTCCAACGATTCCAAAACTGATTTAATAAATTTTGCTGATGTCTATATCTTTTAAGTAAAGAAGGTCTTCTCTGGATACTCTTGTTACTGGAAGAGAAAGTAAACGTTTACCTATTAAGAAATGTACAGGAGTTAGTGGTGAGGGCTCAGAAGGGTCATCATAGATATAAGTTATTGGCCTTGAATTTATCATGGCTTCGATTTCTATGAATACAGTTTCTAGCTCGTTCAAAGAAAGACTAGAACGGCCAATTATTTTTCGTAAACAAGTTTTAATTGTTCTGAAATGCCTCTCCCAGAACCCTCCCCACCATGCTCCTTTTTCTACAATATATTTCCACGTTATACCAGAAGTTGAAAACAAATCTTGTACAGATGGATGTAGCATACATTTCCAAAAAAATTTCAATTCTAACTCAGCACGCTTGAAGGTTTTAGCATTGTCTGAGTTAATTGTCGAACAGAGTCCACGTCGGGAAATGAATCTGCAGAAAGCAAGCAAAAATTGTTCTGTGCTCATTGAAGGAAGAAGTTCGAGATGCAAGGCTCGAGTGGTTGCACATGTGAACAAAAGCAGGTAGTGTTTCTTATCACTGTCTTTTATGAAAAAGGGACCTGCAAAGTCCAATCCTGAAGTTGGAAATGGAGGTGATTCCAAAACTCGATCTGGTGGCAAAGGGGCAATTTCTTGGTTACCAGGACGTACTATGTATTTTTTGCACAAGAAACACCTACTTAAAATAGATTTGACACATTGGCGTCCCTTTACAATCCAAAACTTTTCTCTGACTTGGGCTAAAGTTAGCCTCAACACCAGCATGAAGTAAATAGTTATGGGCATGTAGAATTATTAATTCACTGTACCTATCTTTGTCAGGTAACAGCCAAGGATGTTTTTCTCCGAGATCTAGATCAGAGAGAAATGAAGTCTTCCCTTTAGATGCAGAAGACCATGCATATCTAGCTCTGGGTTAAGCGAATAAATTTTAGACGCCTTGTCTAGACTTTCCCTGAGAAAGATCTAGAGTATCTTTTGGAAAATGTTTTCGTTGAATAGCTTTCATCCAATAGCGCTCGGCACTTGAGATTTCAGTTGAACTTAATGGGCCTTTTAATTTGATGGGTTTTCTTTGAGTATTGTTGATAAATCTCATGACATACGCCGTGATTCGATGAACTCTCAATAAACTACTGAATTGGGTCAAATCCAACTAAGTCGAAGTTTCAATGTCTCGAATAGAAGCCATAAGAGAATGAATGATCTTAGATCTTTTTTCATTCACAACACTCTCCTCGTTGACATGTCTTTGCTGATTCTCCGGCCAAAAGGTATCAGGCCAACGAGGTCCCTGTAACCAAAGGGAACTCTTCACAAGGTTGATTGCACTTTCTCCCCGAGATAACAAGTCCGCTGGATTTTCCTTTCCACTACAGTGAGACCACTGTTTAGGATCAGTGAGAGATTGAATCTCCGAAAACCTATTGCATACAAAGGGCTTCCAGTTCCTAGAACATCCCCTTATCCAATGGAGAACTATTTGACTATCAGTCCAAAGAAATAGTCGTTGGCTCAGATCAGGAAATAAACTAGTCAAGTAATTAGCTAATTTGGCAGCTACTAAGCCTGCCATCAGTTCTAAACGGGGCAAAGTCATTTGTTTCAATGGAGCTACACGACCCTTTGAAATGATAAAGCTAGTGCGAATATGTCGTTTATCATCTAGGTATCGAAAATACCCAACCCCACCATACGCTTTAGGACAAGCGTCAGCAAATATGTGAAGGCTGACATCATATTTTTCGTTACTAACAAAATATTTTCTTGAAATAGAAAAGTTCTGCAGTAATTTTAATTCGGATCGCCAACGCACCCATTCCTTCCTCATCTTCTCTGGTAAGGTTTCATCCCAATCAAGTCCTGCAGTCCATATTTTTTGTAACAGGATTTTCATCATCATCGTAAAAGGCTGAGACAATCCCATTGGATCGTAAACTCTTTCTACAGTCTGAAGAATAGTTCTCTTAGTAGCCTTTTGAGGAATATGATCGAATGAATTCTCTAAGAATTCACAATTTAATTTTATCTCGACCATTTCTGGGGTCCAAACCATGCCCAAAAATTTTGACTCTTTAGTCAATCCCACGTTAAAACCCTTTTCAATCCATAAAGAATTAAGTTCCGAGGAATTGGATCTTAATTTCCGTAGATCCATCCCAGCATTTAAGAAAATTCTAACTGCGTCTGTTGACAATCTATATGCATCTTTTATTGTGTCTGCGCCATAACACAAATCGTCTACATATAAAGATGAATCTAGCATTTTATAACCTTCCGGATTTGTATTTACGTATTTTTTTATATGATATTTTATCGTCATTGCTAAAATTGCTGGACTACAGCAGAGTCCGAATGGAAGACGTTTAAATCTTAAAATTTTATGTTCATCTTCACTTTTACCATACCAAAGAAATTTTAAATAATCCCTATCCTTTTCTGCGATACTTATCATTAAAAATGCTTTGGCAATGTCTCCGTTAAAAGCAATTTCATATTTGCGAAATTTTAAAATTACGTCCAATACAAGAGGGGACAAATTAGGCCCAATATCTAGAAAATCATTAAGAGATTTTACGTTTTTAGATTGTGAAGAGCTCGCGTCACAAACAACTCGTAGTTTCATTTTGTTTAGCGGCCGAGTGGTCTATGCATCAGATCATGGCTAGCGTGTCATGAGTTCGATCCTCGTTCCACTAAAGATCCGCTGTGTAGGGGAGCGATGCACGTTAAATCTGTCGAGAGCTCAAACGTCCTCCCGTTGGTGTGGTGTGGCAGTTAGGAGAGGGGGGGTGCCAGCTCAGGTGTCGTCCGCTTCACTTGACCATGGTTCAAAATTACGCGGACCGTCGCCAAAAGCCCTCGTGTTGCTAATCAGTGCGACGTTAATATTCTCTCACTCACTCATTCATTTTGTTTAAGTATTTCTCTATGTGGCATAAAATACGACGAATCATATCCTTCATCTGAACATTCCTCAACTATACCCTCTTTAATTTGCTCTTCTATTTCTCTTTTATACTGCTCAAAAATATCGGGATTTCTATTTAATCTATTCTTTAAATTTTCAAATCGCCTTAATGCAACTGCAAAATTATTTTCTTCCTGACCCATTTCCGCTTTCCATAGCAAGCCAACGGAATATCTATTATTTTCAAATTGTATTTGCCTTTCAAAACCCTGAATTATCTCCCTTTCCTCCTTAGAAACACTTTGGTTGTCAGTAATTCCCATCAAATCTAAACTCCACAAGGATCTTAAAGAATCCTTCACGCAAGAAGAAAAATTTATAATCGCACTGTTTTGAGTTTCGAATTCTCCCTCCCGTGTGTAGGGGGGATCTTGTAACCCTACCGGTACCCAACCAAAACGAGTTGAAATCGCATAAATTTCTTTCCCTATTCTGACCTTTTCACCTCTTACTATTTGCCAATAGTGATCCACCCCAATGAGAATTCCCATTGTGGTCTCGGACATCCCTGCAATGTGTAACCCTAACTCGTTCATAGCCTTTAGTGTCAACCGCGAAGGGGCAGTGACCTCTGCCGCCGTTATAACTTCAGTAACAAGGCAGCTAACTTTTATTTTATTTGTTTGCTTCATATCCGAAATAAACAACTCGACAACGGAGTATGTTTTGGGTGTGGCATGAGTCATTCCGAAAGAAAAAACAGAAAGTCTTTCTTCTCCTACAATTTTTAAGTTTAATTTTTTCACTAAACTAACATGTATAAAACTTTGCGTAGCACCACAATCTAGAACTAAATTAGTTAACTCAATTTTATCCTCATGAAAAGCTAGTATGGAACATGTTTGTAATAAAGGATCTTTATTACATAAAGATTTATTTTGAATAATAGAAAGACAGTGCTCATCCGGAGAGTTAATTGGTTCTTTTACGAGATTACTTTGCGGGTTTTCAATATTTTGATTGACAATTTGATTTGAAGCTGTTCGCTTGTTGTTTTGGTTTAATCTATTAGTACATATTGATTCATGATGTGATTTAAGTCCGCATTTTAGACAATTACTTTTATTTTTACTAATATGATACTTCCAGAAACAAATATAACAACAATTTTCATTATGTAATTTATATAATTTTTCTTTTACACTGTTATAACAAGAAAATGAGCAATGACATTGATTACAAAAGATGCACATACGATTGTCAACAGTATTGAAACTCGCAGCCGTGGGTACATTTCTAGACATTTTTCTATTTTCAAATTTTGCCTGTTCGAAACATGGAGACCATGCATTTGTTTTCTCTTGTGTCAAAGAACTAGCCGCTTCACGACATTCTATTTCGGTTTTAATGAAATTCAATAAATCTGTCACGCTTATGTCTTCTTTTGAATTTTTCCTTCTATTAAATTCCAGAACAAATTCTTCTGGAATAGATTTAAATAAAATTGGTATTAATAATTGACCAAATGATCCTTTCGTAACTCAATGAGAATCCAGGTTTCGAACAGCAATTTCTATTTCAACGTATAAATTTCTTAAAGCTTTAACATTATTTGAATTCTTTACCGATTCTAGTTTTAACAATTTATTCATGAATTGACTAATTATAATGTCTTTTTTCCCAAATCTTTCTTTTAAAGCTTTTATGCTCTCATCATAATTCTTTTCATTTAAATCTAGTGAAGCTACTACTTTATGTGCTTTACCTATAAGTAATGTTTTTAAATATGCAAATTTTTCTACTTTACTTAAGCTTTCATTTTTATCTATCGTACTTTCATAACTATTCCAAAATTCTGTAAATTTTGTTGGGTCACCTGAATATTTTTCTAATACTAGTTTGGGAAGTTTTACTGATCTGTGAGCACTTTGCAGGTTAATCCTGCTTTCATCAGGAATTTTATTGAAAGATTCTGTTCTTTCTCCTTTTCCTAACACTCGTGCTATTCTTTTCAAAGCTCGAGAACATTTTTCCTGATATTCCTCTGAGTTCGTTACATCCGTTTCTAAAGACTCTAATTCTATTAATGAATGAATTGAGTCATCAATTTCTTTTAAATTACTTTTCTTTTCTAATAATAATTCCTTCAAATCACATAATTCATCCCTGTCATCATTCGTTTCTAAATTATCTTCAACTTTCTTAATTAGCTTAGTAGTTAATGATCTCAGTGCAGTTCGCTTACGTTTTAATCTATCTAATTGTTCCTCCATTATTTCGGGTCAATATAAATGTACCCAAGACTGCAATTATTACTATCAAATCTTCAAATTTAAAATCAAATATTTTAAACTCTTACCTCAACCCTGGGCACAGTTTGGACGTCGTAGAACCTTGATGGCCGATGCACCAATATTACACGTGGTAGAATGAAGACGATCTTTTTTGTCTTTTTATAAGGTTTTATTGCTGGATGACACGAACATTAAACATGTATGATTAAAACTTAGGTTGTATTATTAGGGCAACCACCCTTCACAATTCCAGATTACAACTGTACCAAATGGTAGCTCACCTGTGTCACTGAGCTCCTACACATAACAAAAACAAAAGTTTCGCATTACAGAGCAGCGCCTTCTATACGACGCTTTTCAACAATGGATCTTAAGTTTCTTAAGAAATTTAACATTACTTAAAAAAATATTCTTGGACTATCTTTAAATTATTAATATATGTCTTGATATAAACATATTTTTTTAATGCATATATTAGTTACCAAAATAATGTACAGTTTACTCATTAAAGAATTTTTCCCATAATTTTTCTTTGTAAAACTTTTTTTTCTGTCTTTTAAAAAATTAATTCCTTGCTAAAAATTATTTTATTTAACTCATTTATGGTTATGTGTATGTTAAATTTACTATATCATAACATGTTAATCATTTGCTTCATTAATATGGTTATTTATTGTTCATGACTAAGGAAATTTTTACTTTTGGTTGATTATCTACAGAAGTGCTGAACAGATTTTAGTAAAATTATGTATAAAGACTAATAAAATAATAATGAATTTTATGCAACACTTATGGTAAACATATATTTGGCACAAGGAAGTCTAAAAGAGAAGTTACAAGACAACGACAAATGTATTAAATGGAAAGTATAGTCCCTTTTTACAGTGGTAAACTTTCATGGCATGAACTCATCACAACATGAATTCATGCTGGAAATAAGTTTCTGTGTCAGTCAGTCCCATTCAACCAGTGTTGCAATCTTCAAGTTCTGGGAGAGATTTGCATTTGCCTTTGGAAAATTTTTGATGCTCTGCAAAAAAACTGGTACATTATTTATATTTTTATGAATATTCAATTTTACATAAAAATGACGAAGAACAAACTGTGTTATGGAATATGGATTATACTTTAATTTTAGTTATTACTTTTAGCGAAATTCCTACCGAGTTTAGCGTATTTCTAGCTACTTTAGCAGGTGTGTCTAGCGAGTAGTTCGAGTTGGCAACTGTGGTAAATTGGTGGCAAAGCACTACAGTTTGTTGATATTGCCTTGTGTTATTGGTTTGTTCTTACTTTTTGAGAGGTTCCTTTTCAGTGATATGGAAATATAGAGACCCAAACAAGTGACAGTATAGTTATAGTGGTCCACTATATAGAGGTGAATCACATGAATGGTCTGCCAAGTATAAAATTATACATTTAGTAGTTTACAATGTTCTAAATTCTGGAAACCACTGCTCTACAGGATTTAAGTTCTAGAGATCTGACTATTCAATCCATTTGGCATGCAATTTTTGTTTCCAGAAATTCATTGGTCAGATGAATGAACCCTTTGAGGTTGTCCGTAATCATGAAATTAAAGCCAATTGTATTCTCAAAATGGTAAGCATAGAGCTGCAAGATTTTACCTCTACACTTTACTGGAGTCACATAACTTCTATCAAAGGTATGAAAATCTGTGCACTTGTATTCAACATGCCTACCAAGATCATCAAACCATTTGAATATCTTTTTCAAATGTTGGAAGATATATACTGAATCTCTGAGAGTGGGAGGGGGGGGGGATGATTGGTTTAACTGAATCTAGGCTCATCAGTAAACAAAGTAGTTTCACTCAAATGTCAGCTCCTATGCCATAATTCTTAGTACTAAGCTTAATGAGCTCTCCTGTGCACAGAAGTATGTGATGCAGTGTAAGAGGTCTTTTTATAAATATAACTCATGTAGCCTTCTGGAAGCTGCAGTCCTTGAAACTTATGCTACTGTGGCCTAGTGAAGCTTAGATGATATCTCAGAAGGTGTTGCATTCCTGTTACATCTTACTATAATGGATAAATATTGATCATAATTGTTGATTGTAGCTCTTGAATTATCTAGCCCTGACCTTCTTTCTCTGGATCTGGTCTCATTAAACTGTCTGTATAAGTTACACACAACACTAAGCATTATTGCCCAGCTTCAAATTGCTTTTAAATTTCACTAAATATTGCAAAAAATAAATAAAATAAAACAATTTTTAAACTTATTGGGGAGGTGAATAAATGAACTGCCAAAATTGATAATTGCTCATAAGGCGTTGCATACGATCTCTAAATGCAAACTCGCGTTCTTGTTTATGTTTACATAGACACTAAAAATGTTTTGTTAACCACCATATGTTAAAATATCTTTATTTGGAAAACATTAGCTTTACCTTTCCTTTTGTGTTCTGTGTTTTTTGAAGAATTGAAAACTTTTAACATTAGCACACAAAAATGCAATGGCGTATTTTGAAACTAGAAGACAAAAGTGTGTGGGAGGGAGGGGTTATAATATAAATGAGTATATACTTAATCCCCCCCCCACACACACCAAAAATTGATGGGGAAGATTCGTCAAAATTTGAATGAACTTTTTATACTTGAATAATTTTAAAATGTATATGTTGCAAACTGATGACTTAGTCTTTTGTAGCAGAATATTTCTTACATTCCAATAAAATTAAATATGAAGATTTTTTTAAAAAAAAGTTATTAGTTATCATGTTGGAATATATATTTCACGTTAATGATACAATTATATGGGTTTTAAATATACTTATATAACTTGTAAGTTTAAGGGCTTTTAATTGATCAAATATAAGCTGGTATTACACTAATAAACAAAAAGCAACTTTAAAAAAAAAAATTAAAGCTAATATTTTAGTTTGAATTTTGTTTGAATATTCCACAAAAATTTTCATAAACTTATTTGAATTTATAAACAAGTAAAAAAAATAAGGCTTCTCATATAAATTCAGCAAATAAAAACTTGTCTGAATCAAAAATACTTTGGGAATATCATGATGCATTCAATCTAAGGAAACAAGTATATTAATCAAGATAAAAATATTCTAAGAATCTATTGAAATATAATTCATTAAAATTAGGATTAATTAATATTCAGAAAAAGAAAATTCACTAAAAAAAGATTTCATTAAATTGTGTATTGAAAATAAAAAGACTTAATAACCTTTTGCTGTTTCAAAATTACAAATGCCATTTTTTTTCAGAAGAGTACGATTTTCCTTCAGGGTCATTTTTAGCTATTTGGCATGTCATAATATAAGAAATGTTTTTGTCATGTCGGGTGTTTTAGGGAGTCTTTTTTTCCATTTGTAATTGCTCCTGAATTTATATATGTTAATACACTATCTGGCCAAAAGTATCCGGACACCCAGTGGTATGGACTTAGAGCGTCCTGAGGTACATATTAATATGATGTTGGTCCCCTTTTTGCATGGATGACAGCCTGCACGTGTTTGGGAAGACTTTCCACCAATTTTTGATAGGTGACCATAGGAATTGCCTTCCAGGCGTCCATCACAGCTGAAGTGAGTGCTTGCAGTGAGGATGGTCGATTTGGCTGGCTACGTAATCTACGCTCTAATTCGTCCCAAAGGTGTTCTATGGGATTTAGGTCGGGGCTCTGAGAAGGCCAGTCCAGTTTTTGAACACCCATTTCGTCAAACCACGTCTGTGCAAGCCTCGATGTGTGAATGGAGCAGTTATCCTGCTGGAAGAGAAATGGGCCTTCTTCGAAATATTGCCATAGAGTTGAGAGTGCAGCATTGTCCAGAATGTCCACATACATCTCAGAATTCATGTTTCCAATCACAGGAACTAATGAACCCAGGCCAAACCACGAGAAACACCTCCACCACCAAACTTAACAGTCGGCACAATGCAGTCACTAAAGATACGTTCGACGGGCATCCGCCAAACCCAGACGCGTCCATTCGACTGCCAGACTGTAAAGCGAGATTCATCACTCCAAAGAACAGTTTTCCACATGTCCACAGTCCAATGACGGTGAGCTCTACACCATTGCAATCGATGCTTCGCATTCTGCGGAGTGATGTTTGGCTTGTGAGCGGCTGCACGACTATGGAATCCCAAGTTTGTTAATTCTCGACAGACAGACCTGCTGCTAACATTAATTCCTGATGAACTTTTTGGGACTCCTGAGAAATTTCCACCAACAAGGACTTGCGATTTTGTTTCACTACCCTTTTCAGAGTTCTGCGGCTGCGTTCACCAATTATTTTCAGCTTACCAGTTCGTTTTTCTGCCATTTCACTGCCTCGACGTTTCCACTTCACAATTACATCACTCACAGTGGATTTAGGCTTCTGTAGAATGTCCGTAATCTCACGAACTGATTTCCCACAAAGGTGGCATCCCACTATACTGCCACGATCAAACTCACTAAGCTCTTTTGACTTACTTATTGCCTCACAAACGCATAAATACAATCTGACAAACCACTACCAACACTTTTATAGCTTTCAATTACGTATCAAATTGCGTCACTCGCCAGAACCACTTTATTAAGGGGTGTCCGGATACTTTTGGCCAGATAGTGTAAGTATGCATTGTTTGGAATCATTTTTAAGAAGTGTCATCACGAATTTTTACCAATAAATTGGACTTTTACTGCATTATATTAATTATAATTTCACTAGTAATATACTTTGTATATGGAAAACAATTTAATATAGCAGTAACTATTTTGAGACATCCAAAGGTTTGAATGGATAAACAAATACAGGTATTTTTTTCCCACCACACATAATTATAAAGGAGAAATAATTTGTAAGCTGACATTAATATTTTTTTGAAGTGAAAACTTCTTTAGCGGCGTTAAGCACTTTTTATAGGGGAAATTCTTATGGGTTCGCGTCACCGACATGCTCTGACTGGCGCATGCGCAGTGTGCTGTTCGTCTTGGACACTTTTGGGGTGAAATCTCGTGCTTTCGCGTCACCGACATGCTTACAGCAGTATATCTGTAGCTATACGGCTGGCGTATAGTGCTGTGTATATATTATAAGTGAAATTGAATGGATTTAGTGAAAACTTCAATGTGTGTGTATACTGTGCATTGTTTTGAAATAGTGTTTTTGTTTGATTTATTGTTTAAATCGTTTAATTGAAGAATCATTGTGCTGTACAATATTGAGTACCCCCCTCCCCAAAAAAACTAATATTTTTAAGGTAAAAAATAATTAACAGAAAATTATTTTAAATACTCGTATTTATTTTGGCGTTTGAAAATTTTATATTATTTAAAATTACTTTAAATCTTCGTATTTATTCTGGTGTTTGAAAATTTTGTATGATTTATTTTCTAATATTTAACCTCTGCAATGCATCACGCAATCCGGATTAGTATTTCACAGCAGTAAGGCGTGGGTCACGGCCTCGCGTCTCAAAACCGAAATAAATTAAACGAAAAGTAAGGAAAATCCAAAAATGCACGCCACAGGATTTTTTATAAATTAGAAAATTCTCAGCTCTATCTCTTTTTCACTAAAAGATATCGAAAAAGGGATATATTGACTTTTTTGAAAAAGATATTCTATTTATCGCTGCATGGAAGCATATGAACAAACAATTCGTGAAAATATTGTTTTCCATTTTGTTTTGTTAAAAATTTCTCAACTTTGTCATTTCCGCTGATTCGTTCATATTTATTATGACAACATTAGCTGGAGTTAAGCTGCTATCGCGCGGTGAGTCCCAGGGCAGAGATGGGACATAGCTTGGGACTCCCATCATAAGAAAGCAAAATAAAGCATCGCACGCAGACGCAGTCTCACTTCATGTTTCTATTTCATATTATAAATTTTAAAAGTATGTGATGTGAGAATAAAAAAAATGGTGCAGGGCATTTTTCATAATTTATCAATCATGTCAGGCTTAGGCACTAAGAGAGATAAAGGGAGAAAATGGGAATCTGGTGCAGCAAAAAGAAAAACGGAAAGAGTTGTATCCGACCAGGTTTAAGTTCAGGTATAATGAAATATCTCGGTCAGGGACTGAATTTGTTAGTACAGAATCAAATTAATCGGTTCCTTCCACTTCTTAACACCATTTATCCGTATCCGAGTCTCCGTTGAATTTGGAAGTTACTCCAGATGCACCGACTATTGATACCGAACGACGAAAATCGGAAACAGAAATAGGACCAAAAGTTTGCCAATCATAATCTGATGTTGTGATTTCTATGTTCATGTTGAGTAACGTAAGTCATAATCAAGAAGAAGAGATTGAGATTAGTTCTTCACCAATGAGCAGAGATGCCAGTGACGTAGTGAAACAAGCATTTTCCAATTTGGAGCCGGGATTATGTACGCTTCCTATAACAGATGCTCACCAGTTCTGATGTAGTTCAAAGCGGTGCCATACAGCAGTTAAATAAGAGTGATGAATATTATCCTAAAGATGATGATCATAGACACTTTTTCATTTCTCAAGAAAACTAAATAATGGTGAAACTCAACGTCGTCGCTGCTTGGTTTATTCAAGTTCTAAAAATAAAGTTTTCTGTTTTCCATGCAGACTATTTGACAATTCACAAACTCAAATGGTACAGGAAGGGTGCTGTGATTGTAAACACTTAAGTAGTATTTTACACAGACATGAGAATGCTAAGAATATACGGCCTATATGTTCTAACGAATAACATTAGAGAAGGGAATAAAGCACAGAAAAACATTAGACCGAGAAAACAAAAGGCGGATAATTGAATTTCAAAAACATTGGTGCAATTTGTTTTAGAGATTAGTTGATATCATAAATTTCTTAGCCTATCATAAACTGGCGTTTAGAGATCACAGAGAATCTCTCAAAACAGACAAAGATACTAAGAGTTCTGGAAACGTCATATAGACTTATTTAAATTGATATCTAAATGCGATCCTACGTTACAGGAACACATAAATAATAAAAAAAAACTTGCGCATCATTATCTAAGCCACGATATTCAAAATGAATTGATCACAATAATGTCAAACACAGTTATCAGTGAAGTGATTGGTGGGAGAAAAGAGGCAAAATATATTATTCTTTTCTTACTCGACTGCACTAGAGACTGTAGTATAATTTAACAAATGTCGGTCATCTTAAGATATTGTAGTACATCAGCTGAAAGTATAGGAGAAAACTTGATCGGATTTTTTGCTGTCACTGAAACGACTGGAGAATATTTGACCAATTTCAATACTGGGAGAGCTAGAAAAAAATGGTTTGGATATTCAGAACTGTCGTGGACAAGGATACGACAATGATGCAAATATGGTAGGCATAAATAGTGGAGTTAAACATTAATTATAAATCCCAGGGCATTTTTCCCACCTTGCGGTTGTCATAGCTGGAATCTGTTATTAGTAGACGCTGCTAATTCATCAATGACAATAAAACCATTTTTTGGTTTGATTCAGTAGATTTTTTTTGCTACTTTCAAGTTCTTGCAAACGCTGGGAAATTATCAAAGATAAGTTAAAGCTTACTATTAAACTTTTTTCAGACACAAGGTGGGAAAGCAAAATCGAGACGGCGAAGGCCGCGTTGTTACAATTTGATGATGCTGTTGAATACATAGAAAACTTAAAAAACCCAAACGGAGCAATCCGACTTACTCAGCGATTGCGATTCCCTTTTAAATGAAATTTTTTGTTTGGAATTGATCGTATCATTACATTTATGGTATGAGTTATTAACGCGTGTCAATACCATAAGCAAATTAAGGTATTGTACAAGCCCATTTATGCATTACTCTCTCTTGAACATTTGCGTACATTTTGTAGCTGGATTAAAGAGTATAGGCCATCTGGATTAGGAAAATGTTTGTCTGACATTCGTAAGTTTATTCAGAAAAGCAGTTATGATTTGCCAAAAGATTTTATAAATAAAAGGATAACCAAAAAGAAAAGAATGTTTGATTATGAAGACGGCGATCAACCTATACAGTCTGTCTTATGCATGAAACAGACTTTTTTAATACAATGATTGATTCTGTTATAAGCAATATGGGTTTTAGATTTGTCTTTAAATCATTTGGAAAATTTTGGTTTTATCTTATTTAAGCAAGTTTAAAATATTCCAAAAGAGCAAATACTGAAAAACTCAAGTTTTACACATAGTCCTGCAAGTAGGTGAGAGCAGTGACTTCCAACCTTACGAGAATTATATGAAGAATAACAAAATATGAGATCCCAAATTTACCCAACACCATTACAGTCGGGAAACATTTGCTCCAATATGTCATAGAGAACAATTTGAAAGAAATGTTCCCAAATATTTACGCAGTCTTCCGAATTTTGTTAACAATACCTGTAAGTACCGCTTCTGCTGAGCTTACCGCTTTTCAAAATCAAAACTGATAAAAAAATTCTGTAAGAAATACAATGGACCAGGAAGACTTTCAGTTTTGGCAGTTTTATCTATTGAAGCAGATACAGCATCTAAGAGAAATTATGAACCAATCATTAAGGATTTCAGAAAAACAAAAATAAAAAAAATCTGTTTCTTTAATTCCCCCCCCCCTCCATGATTGTTTAATGTTCCAAATAAATATGAGTAAAAAGTTTGGTTTTTTTCTTCATGAATAAACATTTTTTATTTTTATTTTATAAACCATTTTCTTACGCCATCAGAAAGCCTCGCGAAATGTATCTAGCCACATTAAGTTCAGGTCTCGTGCCGCCACTGTTTCACAGTGGCTTAGACGTTTTCTTACCACCGTGGTAAAACAGACTTCTAGTGGTTCAATCATATTTTTATCATGGATTTTAAAATTAAAATTTTTATAAAATCTAATAATAATTAAAGATTAATGTGTTGAAGTTTAAAATATGGTTATTAATGCAAATAAACATCATAAAAGATCAACAAGTCATCGAGAGGATCTAACGTTAGAATTGAAAAAGTTACAAAACAATGCACTACAAACGGTCACCAAAACTTTTCTAGAATTCATCTCCAACAAGAAACGATTATCGATATTTTCATTCAATTATCAAAGTTTGCATGCGCATGCAGCTGACCTAAAAAAATGATGCTTTCCTAAAAAAGTCAAATGTTCTATTTTTGTCAGAAATTCGAATGAAAAACGAAGAACCACTTGATATTCCGAATTTCAACTTTGTTATAAATTATAAAAGACACGAAGTTCCAGCAGCAGGCGTAGCTATTTATCATAATACTCAAGATACGTCACACTTCATTACTTCACATATGGACATACATACTAAATTCACTAGAAGCATTGGCGTTAATGTTACTGATATAGGTGAAATATGCGTTGCTCGTTGCGATTTCAAGAATGGGCAATGCATAATAATGGTTGCCGTTTACATTTCGCCTGGAAAATCTATGAGACAGATACAACAATTTTTATTCGAAAATTTGATGATTTATACAAAAGAAGGTTCTGAAACATTCGAAAAAAGATTTGGCGAAAAATATATGATAATGTACCGATGATTTTAAGTGGAGACTTCAATATTAACTTTGCAGATGATAAAAATCTACCACTAACTGAATTTTTAAATGAAACACTTAATTTAAATATGTCCAATGATCGAAAACTCAGTACTACAAAATATAAAACGACGATCGATGCGGTTTTAACGCGATACTTAGATAAATTTGAATCAAACATTTTCCTTTCTTACTTTAGTTACCATAAGCCTATTGTATCTTTTTTAGAACAAAATGAAATAATTGAAAGTGCAAAAAGTCTCAGTATTGTTGAAATTAATGATGACAATGATGCACACTATTAAAATAATGTTAAAAATCAAGTACATTGAAATTTAAGTAAATACAAATACTATCCATAAATAATATGATTGTATATTAATTGTTATTTCAATTGAATTGTACTTATATTTTGTCATGATCTTGTACAGCCCGTAATATATTTGAATAATAAAAAACCATATAAACATATGCATATAACAGTTACTCGGAGTGTCAATAGATGTGAAAACCAGATGGATGTTGATAATTTTAATTCAAACATTATGAAATTTCAAAACTAAAAGTTCTAAGTTTTCACTTCTATTGGCAGTCTCTACAACTGCCATTCTTTTTTTTTAATAATACATTGAGGCAAAAGACTGAAGAGCAACAACCATCTGTGAAAAGAACTAACCCCTTGAAGCACTTAAAAACTTCATATTTTATATGTAAATCTACCTTTTATGAAAAATCATCTATTAAAGATAGAAAACATTTATTTCCTTATACCAAATTTATTGGGTTAGATTCCAAAAAATCACAATGAATTAATTCTACCTAAACAAAATTTAATAGTTCTATGATAATTATTTTTTTTCTTTTAAAAAATGATCTAGTAAATTTAGTATTTTTATAACTATTGTAAGAAGCCCAGTGGCTGAGTGGTAGTGCATCACGTTTCCACATCACAGGTCGAGGCTCAAACCCCGGGCTGGGCAAGGTCGACTCCGCCTTACATCCCTTCAGTGGGTTGATAAATAAGTACCAAGCTTGCTTGGAAACTTTGCACTTCAGAACATATTGTTTCGCAGTTGCGAGAATAAACTTAACCTTTCATCATCATCACAAGAACCTTAATGGTCATTTTTACAGCTTCCATTATTAAAATCTTAGAGCTTAGGGAACCTGAAATAACCTTCAATAAACTATGCCATCTTTGGTGAAAGTTCCACAAAAAAATGCATTCCACTTATCAACTAAGCATACATTTTATGTTTAAGAAGCTTGAGTGTTTAATTGCCCCATAACTTGTTAATATGTAGCTACACAATAAAGAATTGAAACCATTTATATATATATAAAGGTCATATAATTTATTGCAAAAAAACTGTCAGAATCTAACTGTACACTAAGATTCTGACAACATAGCCCTTGTTTGGAAACATGAATGTATTCTTTATGAAGCGAGAAACAGCTTTACGAATTTGTTAAAATTTCTTATAATCGGGGAAAAGTTGCACGTTACTAATATTAGTGGATGCGTGGTGTGACAGTCACCCAATACTTTTTTTTGGAAATTTGAGAAAAATCCAATCAAACTTCTACTAAAATGTTTCAAATGTGTGTGACTTTAATGAAAGACACAAATCACAGACTTTTCGCTAACATAACAGGAATGATATTTGTAGGCAAAACTGTCATATTTTGTTCAAGTTATTATCCTTACTGATCGAAAAATAGCATGTTGAACTATTTTTGCTTGCATCTTTTTGACATGGCGTACAGTGTGTCGTGATAAGTGGGGCTTCATATCTTTTTTGATATAGTTCTTAGGTAGCATTTGAAAATCTCCCTTTCAACTAAAACATTTCATGTTCATTGCTTTTCACAAACTTACTTTTGCTATCATGATTAATATCCATTATTTCATCAGGTTTTTCCCTTGCTTGATCAGTTTCTTTTTCATCCAAAAGAGATCACAAATGCCCTTTTTTTAAATTTCTATTCATTTACATTTATAAACCACGAGTCATACAACATAGCAATCAAAACCACTAATTCATTCACAGGGGTAAAATGTAGCATGTTCAAATAAATATTTCGGAGCAAAAATGGTTGTACAGGCAACCCCATGATTGTAAAAAATGTTTGCCACTCCCAAACAAGAGTATGTGATAAGACATTTTAATTCCCATGAAGGCTATCACATATAGGAGGATTTTGACAAGACCATTGGTTACAAACAAACAGTTTTCCCAGAATTAAAAATTTCATGAGTCTGGGTAACTGTATTCTGCACAACCTCTCCTGGGTTAAAAAAATTAACTGCTTGATCTGAGAATCATTTGTATGATCTTCAGTAATCTCTTTTTGAAATTTCAGAACATTTGACTGAGGTGTTATTTCAAATTTATGATTTAAGTTCTCAGCATAATTTTTAAAAGTCATATGTAATTCAACTAAACATTAATGTAAAGAAGTATATTTATCTTTAGTATATTCTTGTGTTTCTAGTTTGCTAAATTAATCTAGCAGGTTTAAATATGTTTAAAATTATAGAACTTTCCAATTGTACAAAATGAGCTCTGAACTTGTTGGCCAAACTGCGGCACGCGTGCCATGGCGGAGTGGTAACAGTGGCACAGACTTATTGAAAATTTTTAAAAAATAATAAATATTTATTAAAATGTGGTTGACTCAGACACCCCCCCCCTCAAAATTTATTTTAAATATACTTAATTACTTGAATTACAGTAGAAAAGATTATCGCATAGAGAATACTCCCTTGTGTGTGCTGGCTTTCCAAAGGAGGTGCACTTGCGAGATTTTACAATTTGAGAGAGAGTGTGCTTTGAAATATCTGGAAAAAACAATGAACTACCCAATTAGAAGACTGGCTATGGTATTTTGCTTTTCTTACCGATATTATGAGATATATTTAAATAATTTAAAAACTTGGTAAGAAAGCTACAAATTCAAAAGCCACATTTAGCAAGTACTGTCTGCTTAATAATTTAGAATTAAATGTTTCAGGTTACTTATTTTATACCTAACCTGTAAAAACTTTAATAACATTAAAACCTGAGTTTGTACTTTTGTTTTACTTATATTATTTTTAATTTCCCCCTATTTAGACTTGCATTGAGCAAATGTGCCATTTGTGTGAAAATCATAAGTCTATAAATAAAATTTTTTTGTTATTGGTATATATATATATATATAGTGAGTTTTTTTTTATCAGATTGTGGCACTCTTAAAAAGTTTGGCCACCCCTTCCCTAAGCAGACAACCATAATTCTTCCAAGGGTTTTAGTTTCCAAGATTAAAATAAAATACCCAGAATACTTGTGAGAAAAGTGCAATTTTCAGCATGCACTTTCACAAACAAATGAGCCTTATCCAAACAAAATTGTAGCATATTTGCTGTTGTGTAATTTTAATCATTGAATGAGAAACCTTTAAAGGCAGATAATTCTGTATATGTCAAAAAATATTAAAATAAGTGATAGTTTTTTACTTCTGATTCTCAAACTATAAAATTTCTTTTAAATAAATACATTTGTAATTTTCTATCGCATCATTGTGTATTTTCTCAGTTTTATAATTGACATTAGGATAAATTTTTTCTTTAATCTTATTCTATTACTTTATCTCAAAAATTTTGAAATTTATTCATTTTGTATGAGTTTATACTTGATATTTTAGGGAGAAAAATGTGAACATGGCAAATGACTATTTTTTTCTATTAAGACAAATTTCTCCCTTTAAGATGTTTAATGGCATTTATTTTTAGTGCTTCAATTATTTTTAAAACATCTGTTTTTTTTTTCACTTTATAAAATAAATATTAGTCCCTCATTTTTCTTTATTAATGTGATGAAAAATATATAACTAGAAGACCTGTACATTTTTTTATAAATATTATACTATAATAGATTCTTATCTCGGCAAATAACATGAATTTCTGTCATTCATTGTCAACTATTGTAAAATAAGACAAGAATTTGCATCATCTGTCTTCAAAGTATTAATTTGGAAATTGCAACAAAATAATTTATTTGCCCAGGAAAGAGGACTAATTTTATGTTGAATGTGACTGATAAAACAAAAATTGAGAATTCCTTACAAATGAGAGGAAATCTCAACTTGGAGTGCAACCCAATTGTTACTTTGTTTTCCAGTAGTTTATGTTACATATATAAATTGTTTTTATGGAAAATAAAAGTTCACACAATGTAGTTTCAAAGTTAGTACAGTTGTTTTAACTGCTAAGATTTATAATTCATCTGAGGTATTTGTACTTTATATGTTAGGTACACAATGTAATGCTTCTAAAACATACTGCATGCAAAGTTGCAATTTTCACACTTTTTACATTTTATTAAAAATTCTGAATTAAATTCATATTTGAACTAATTTCTTAATTGTTATATGTTATGCTTAACATGTTAGAAAAGAGTTTCCTTTTTTTCAAATTAAGAATTACCTACAATTCACTTGTATTCACAATGCATCAAAATGGCTAAAAAACAAACAAAACATTGCATAATTTAAGATTTTATTCCATTCCATATGCAAAAATAAAATAATGAAAACTTTTTTAAAATATACATTTTAAAATGTCATGGTAATTCATTTCCAACAAAGAATTCTATAAATAAATTATAAATATTCAGCTCAATGAGGTAATCGAATTATTTAGCTATAAGTTTACAAAATGATTGAAATGCCAACATAATACACAATAAAAATTGAGATTTGATTACCAATTATTCTGAATAGAATTATTTTGAGTGACTGCTAAATATAAACATGTACTAACAAATATATAACATACATTAAATGTAATTTTGAATAGAAAAAAAAATGTGCAAAATATTCATATATAAATACTATTAACATCTGAGGTATTTCAGTAAGCAATATTTACCAAATTCAGTATCAATATCTGAGCATTCTTAAGTTACTAAATCTTATTGCTTATTTCTTCTAATAAGTAAGGGCATTATTAGAACAGCAAAAATAAGTTTCGTTTTTGTTGTAGTAATGAATAAAACAAAATTAAAATTCTTCAACACAAATCTCATTTTTAGATATATCACAGCTACTTAACATGATTTCAAAAGCAATTTTTTTCCTCCTCAGTTTTCTTGCATTAACTTGATTACTTCATTGAATTTCAGGCTTCCTATTCTATTTCAGTTGAACAAAATGCCACTTGTCAACTAAAAAATAATGAAAATTTATACATTTAATAATGTAGCTGGAGACTAATCTTTAATGCTTAAAATAATGAGTCTACATTTATTAATCTGCCAATTTTGACATATTCCATTACCTCTAAATATGAATACTTTTGCAGTTTTTCACAACATTTTTAAAGTCGAAATATATATTAAGGGGACTTTCTCATCCCAAAATTCAATTTGGTTTTAATTTGAAATGTATGTGTAATGCTTAAACCTTAAATTTTTCTATATATTTTTAACAGTAGCCAACGTAAATTTATAAAATTATATTTAGTTTACTTTTGATTTAAATATTTATTTTTAACAATAGCTAAAACAAATTTATAAAATTATATTATTTAGTTTACTTTTGATTTAAACAAACCAGCCACAGGCTCTTAAAATTCAATGGAATGGAATGCAAAAGCAACATATTTTGCCAACAGATTGAGGATTATACTAAATCATTTTTATTACTTGGATTGTATAACTTATGACTAAGTTCACAGGACTAATATTTTAATTATGAAAGAATGGATAACTCCATGTCAGAAATTAAAACAGAATTGGATGATGTATCAAAATTTTAATCTAGAATCATCTTTAGAGATCAAAAGCATTAAAAATAAGAAAAGTAAAATTAGAAAAAATGTGATTATCATTCACTGTTGATTCAAACTATAGGTGCAAAGGCCAAAATTTTCAATAATAAAGTGAAAAGTCCAAACCAATTTGTGAACTTGTAATCTTGTATGACTAAAAATAGTAGAGGAACCACAAATAATATGCGTAACTGTTAATCTAAATTAGTAGTGACAATGGATTAAAATTCTTTGTTAAAACCAGGTGTCATTTAAATTTCAGCCAGGTAGGGGGTATAACATAAAAGCAGTACCTGCACACTTGTAATATGTATGTGCTATTTTTTAAATTTTATATTAAACATTAAAGTTACTTTTGATGCAAAAATAGTTTTAAAATTTATTTATTTTTGAAATAAAGTATAAGTTGTTACAACCAAAACTTGCATAACTCTTAGAATAGTTGTAATATATATATATTGTAGGATTATAAAAAATTGTACCAACTTTTTAAAAAAAGAAAAGTTTGCCTTTTCACAACACAAATGCTGATTATGTCATTTTTCCAACTCAATTGAAATTTTTTATCAAATGGATCATAAATATCATGTGAATAGAACTTAGAACAAAATTATTAAAAACTTATTGAAACCCCTAAAGTACTGTACTTCAAAAACCACACTTTGATCAAATACATAAGAATGAAGAAATATTAATAAAAAAATGTTGGTTTGTAAAAATATAATATAGCTTCAAAAGCAGGTGCAATTGTGAAATGTAAAAGAGGGGAAAAATACCTATTGGATCCATATCTTGAGGTGAGCCAGGATCTTCTGTTTGTTGAAGTATAGTCAAAGCATTTATTACATTTATTTTATTTGGGCTATCATCAATGGTTACAGTAGAACTAAAAGAGGAAAGGAGTAAAAATCATTAATTTCGTTATATCTTCAAACAATGTAAACTTAAGCAATTAAAAAAAAATTAAATCTTTTTTTTCTTTATTAAAGTTTCAAATTACCAATCAATTCCATTGGCATCTGTTTCATTTTTAATAAGTTTTTGCCAATACTGATGAGTTTCTTCAATTATTTTTTCAGCAAATTCCTATAATGATAAAATATGCATCACTGACAGATTTAAAACACAAAATTTAAAAAGTTACTGATTTTACTCAAAATAATAAAACTCTATGGCAGCAACATATATATGATGGAAAGAGAAAAGAAATTATTAGATCCAGATTCCTTGCAAAAACAATTATTACATTTACTATTTCATTCAATGAGCAAAAATCTGAGTATAGATAATCTACTAAGCAATCTTATGTTTTAGTTAGTATTAAAAATTTATTTATACAGTAATTGCATTCACCAAGTGATTAAGAATTTTAATACTAATATATGTTGGTATCCACATGGTACATACCCTATTTTTAGGTTCACCATTAAATGCAAATTTATTTTCAGGATTACCAGCTGGCATTTTATATATTCTAAACCATTCATGAGTGGCCTATAAAAAAGAAAGTTGGATGAATGAAAATAAATTACTTAGTAAAGTACAAAATGTTATCTACTTGCATCGTTTTAGAGTATACAATGCAAAAATGACATTTATTCAATGCACTTTGATTGCAGAGATCAATAATTATCCTAATTCCTTAATAATGCTTCCTTCTCCTAATTTATAAAAGCAACAGTACTGTATTATTTGGAGAATGTTAATGAAATTCAGAAATTATTTTATTTGTAACACAGAATATTTTGTAAATATAGATTCTTGCTGTATTCGTATCATTAAGTTCAGAAAAAACCACTAAATTGAAGTAAAGAAAATACCTCTCTGTTTTAAAATTATTTTTATTGATTTTATACGATTAAATAAACTTAGATTTCATCACTGCATAAACGTGTTTTTTTATTACTTGTGACAAAACTACCACTGAGTTAATTCTTAAAGTCGTTCAGCAGCCAGACTTTTTTGATGCTGACCTAAATGTTAATAATTGGTGGATGTTGACAATTATCTTATTACAATGAACAAAATGTATATTTCAAAATGGCATTTTAATAATAGCTATCTATATCAGAACTGATTATTAATCTTAGTTTGAATTGCAAATAAATACAGTTGACTCTTGATAATTCGAAGTTGGAGGGACCAATGAAAAATTTCGAATTATCAAGAGGGTAGAAAAAAATTCCCAAAATACACGAAGAAATTTTTTTTTCTGACACATTTAAATTTGAAACTATAATAAAACAAAAAGTGTACATATGTATAAAATTATTTTAAAATGTACATATTATATATACAGTATAAATATTTTACAGAGGTTAAAAATCCTGTACTAAAAATACATTCATGCACAATCCTACACATCTCTTCTTCACAATAGCAGACCATCCTTTCTGAACACATGTGTAACAAGGCCATGTGTTAAATGAAAGATATGGATGGCTGGTAACAGGTGCTATTGTCTACTTAAAGGAATGAAAACAATAAAAGTATCTTTTCATCTGAGGAATAGGAAAACACTAAGAAAGGGTAGCAGACAGATGGTTATCAAAAGGGCTACGTTACAGGGGAGACACCCAGAGGCAACTTGTAAGCTCCAACCTGTTTATTACAGGACATCACATGATAATGAGTGTTCGAATTGTTGAGGGTTTTATAAAATAAACTTCAAATTATAGCATGTTGTAGTCTGACCAGCCACAGAATTTTCTTTGAAATATTGAGTGTACCAAAACATACTGTTTTGGTTTGAAATATCAAGAGTTTTTCTAGGGACTGAGCATATACTTCGAATTATCGAGAGTTGATTGTATAAAGTCACATTGCTTCCTAAAGGATGAACAGGTAATTATTAAATGGAATTAGTATTGAACTTTAAAAGCATAACCATGTAAAAAATAGATTTACTAATTAATGTGTTAGCAATTTAAAAAAAAAATTAATTTATCAAGAGATAGTTGAAAATTTATTTTTTTATGCAGATTTTTATGTTTTTGTTGTTTTTTTATACATTACTAGGATTATTCTTTCTTTTGTAATGCACAACAAATAAAATTTATAACAGAATAATGCAAGGTTCAAAAACTGCAAACAAGTTGAATCAGTATTCCAAAGTAGTATCTCAAAACGTGCGCAAGACTTAAAAATAAAGCTTTACCATGAAATTATTTATAGCATATACTATATAACTCACACACACAATACATTTTTATATAATTATAATTCAATTTACCCTTAAAAATCCTGGCATATGCTTTTCAACATCTTCAATATCTGGAAAAAGAGAGTAAGTATTTAAGAAAGAAATGGATTATTTAATTCTACAATGGAATAAATTTTATGGATTTTTTAAGAATGGATTATAAAATACACTATGAATCTGATTACTTACCATTTAGTTCTTCAGCTAGTGGATCATTTATATCAATAGCAATTAATTTCCAGTCAGTCTCGCCTAAATTGAAAAAGATTTTAAGTTATATTTATTCAGAATTTATTTTATCTTAAGAATATAATTAGAGGATTTGACCAATAGTTAAAATAAAACTAAAATAACACATTTTTTTTTTACAGACATTCCTTTACATGGAATGACAGTATAATATTTAAAAAAAAATTTTTTTTTTTACCCAATGATTGAAAATACAAGAATTTTTCCTCAACTTAGCAAAAAAAGTAAAATTATTCATTAAATTTTATGAAATAAGTTAGATTTCATGTTGATAAAGAATTGATTGCAGATTTAGAGTAAAAAAGAAGCAAATAATAAAGTTTTGTACCAGTTTGTGACCACTTAAAAAAAAAAGAAGCTAGAACTGAAAATTTTAATAAATAAAAGAATAAATTGGATTTTAATATTAAGGTAAATAGTTAGTCAATTATTTTCTTTTTAAAGCATATACCATTATTTTTTTTCAAATAATATACTTGGTATTAAATGTCAATAGCATTGAAGTAAAATAAATAAAAAAATCACAGATTAATAAGTTTTCAAACAAAACATTCATACTTTTTAAAAAACATTTACCTTCATCAATCAAAGCCATAACTCCCAGGATTTTTACTTGTACAACATCTCCTCTCTTAGCAACCTATTTATTTTTTAAAAAAAATATTTTTGTATACTTTTAAGTAAAATTTGATAAAAATCAAGAAGCTGACAAAAAGAAAAAAAAATCCTACTTACTCTAAAACCTATTTCACAAACATCAATCGGATCATTGTCCCCTTTACACCCAGTTGATTCATCGGTATGATTGGGATCTTCCCAAGTCTACATTAAATTAAAACAAAATTATGTGCTAAGTTAAAAAAAAATAAATATTTTTTAGTTTAATTTTGAAGCACAAACTTCACAAAATCAAATTTGCTTTAAATGACCAAATTTTTATAGTACTGTACTTTTTCTCCATCAAATTCATTCAGATGATACAGAAATATAAATAAAGAATCTTAAATATATGGATTGACATTTGGGGAAAATAGCTTAATTAAAAGTAAATGAAAAGAAAAATATTTAATGCAAAAGATAAGAATAGCAATTTATTACACAGTATTGATACATTTTAAAATTCACAATTTTTTGGTGGAAAAAAAAATTTAAAATAAGAAATAAACAGATCCCCAGTTAGTTTTATCTAATGTAGCTCTAATTCCAAAACAGTTGTTTCAAATGAATTAGAATATCTGACATGGTATGCTTTGAACAAATATTTACAGCAAATCAGGGTTTTAAAAGTATCAGTTTAAGGCTTTTCACCGTAGTAAGTCCAACAAAAAAATTGAAAATTTGTGTCCTTAGACATACAACTTTCACATTAAAATCCTTAAAGTTTCCTACTTGACTATGATCTGAACTAATAGCTGATCAATTCATAACAATTTTATTCTGAAAAAACCAAACCTTAGTTTATAAGTCGAGGCATGGATTGAGGTGTTGTCCTGCTGGAATATGATATCACCTTGAGGGAAATATATCAGAATGTACCCCACAACATGATAGAACCTCCATCTTGTTACCAGTGGAAAAAGTGAGATTTTCACATCTTCTAATAGGCAAATATTTATGCTATACCTAGAAAATTTCTTTTCATTGCTGAAGAGAATGGTTAAACTTTCAATGACATGCTTCTTATCTAAAAGTAGTTGTATCTCTTTATAATATGCCTTGAGAAATGTTGCTGAATACCAAGAAAAACCCAAAATTTGCTTGCAAATGATGAATTATAGATCTGTTGTAACCTATGTGCATAAAAATTTCAGTAATTTTCATTCCTTTATGGTTTATATACTAAATTTCAATTTTATCAGCTTGTGAGAAATTGCTAATTATTAATGATTAGTTTATTTTAAATGGAAAACTAAAAGAAAAAAAGCTTTAGTTACTAAGTTATTTTTCCGTATTTAGAAAATGCTTACTTGGGGTAAGGCTCCATAATTCCAAATGTAACCGTGATGAGGAAAACAGTTATGGACGTAACGAAGAACACCTTTTTTTGTATCTTGCTTAATTGGATTCAGAGGTTCTTTTGTAGCAATCTATAATATAACAAATACTATTAATTTGTAAGGATATTTAAAGCTGATATTTACTTTTTATTTCCTGTAATATCCACAAACATACCTTAAATATAATGCATAATATATAGCATCATATTTATTCTTAAAAGGTCTTAAAATTTCAGATAATATGAGTTTCAATCCATATGGATTACAAAGTACATATTACTGATTACAAGGTACCATATATATTTACAAACTGAAGGCATAAAAATGTAATGTCACTCTACAAATTCATAAAATTGAATTAAAAAATTTTTTTTACAGTAATTTCAATCCAAAACAATATTACTTGAAAGCACTTTTTTCTGACTATGGAGAACATAGAAAAGTGTTAATATTTCAAATAATTGCATTTCAGAAATTTAATTTACAAAAATAATTACATTCAGCATTAAGACTGGTACAATTTCATTAGCATTGCGGCAGTTATAAATAAACAAACACACCATAAAAGGTTTTCAATTACGGACTAGTAATTCTATTCAATCAATTAAAATTTTTTTGAATCCTTTTTGTGAATAAACTGACAAGTATAACTGATTGCACAATTTAGCAATGTCTAAATTCAGATACTACTATCAAAACACTTCAAAGTAAAGGAACTGTCCAAAGAGATAACTGAAATGTTTTTCGCAATTTTGAAAGATATTTGCAGTTTTATATTATCTATTTAAACTGAGTTGAGACATTCTGTTTCATATTTATGTTAACCTAATAAAATTACCTTTAAATACATATTTTTGGACTCATTTTTCATTAAATATTTTTATTTTTGGTAATAAATGGCGCTGTGCTAATGGCATCATACTTCAGAATTAAAGACAATTGCAATAATATTGATATTATGAACACATAGAAGTCAACATTACAATTTTAAATAAGTCATTAAGATTGAAATTGTGAATACCATAGCCTTAACCCTCTTGCTGCATATCCTCATCCTTTTGAAAGATATTTGCCGCATACCCTCTCACTGTCGATTTCCACTGGCAAAGTAGATGCAGCAAAATTTGCGCAAACTGCGATTTCTGTGGGAATGCATTTTTTCTGATTATTTATCTATGTTCATATATTTTTATGATCTAATTTTATATTTTAAAATAAAAACTATTTTACAAATTTTTTTATATATTTTAAGTTTAACCCCTTCTCTGCCAGCGTCGCATCTCACACGTTTGGCAATTTCATGCCCGTATAGTCGCTGTCGCATGTCATACGACGAAGGAAAAAATTGCATCACTGAAATTGAATTGGTCGCTACGCAGACGCCTCTGTGAATTCTGCGATTATTTTTTGTATTTCCGAATATTTCTAAGAGTTGGCGCTACTAGTACTACTTTTTTCACAATTTTCCAAGCAAGATTTCCCGCTTGAACCAAAACAGAATATTTCTGTACTTTCTATAAATTCGTTCTCGTTAGTGTAATTTTTACACGTTAAAATTGCTTTTATGATGGATTCGGAGAGTGAGTCTGAGGACAGTGAATTTAATATTTCCAATTCGGAAGATGATAGCTCTGATTTATCAACTGATGATATTTTTTCTGAGTCTAGTGAACCTGAAGATGATAATATAAGCTCAGCGAGGATGTGGGTAGAAGAGAAAACAGTGTGTCCTGCTACTCCTCGTTTTGATTTTACAGAAAACCTTGGAATATTGGTAAACTTTAGTGATGATAATTTGATTCAATATTTTGAGTATTTTTTCGATGGTTCTATGTTCCAGCTGATAGTGGAGGAAACTAATTTATATGCTGAACAATGCTTTCATTCCCAGAAATCTAAAATGCATTCAAAGCAGCGGGAATGGCGTGCAACTTGTAAGGAAGAGGTCAGAATTTTATTGTGTATTTGGATCATGCAGGGCATAGTAAAAAAGCCAGTTGAACAGTGGTATTGGGCAAATGATGAAAAATTGTTTACTCCTTTCTTCCGAAATATTTTATACATAATTTTAAAAGTTTTTTTATGTATATATTTTTTTTGTGTTACTTTTATTTCTCAAATATTAACCTCAAAGCAATAACATAAATAAATATAGTATCAGAGTATATTTTCTTAAGCCTAAATCTTGATGCATTGCAGTGAAAACTGGAGATCAGTAGACGAGATATAATATATTGGACCACCCGTAAGTCTAGAAAAAACTGCTTTTTGACAAAAAAAAAATTGCATTTTTAAATTTAGACTCGAGTACATATTAAATTTCAGCAATAAAAAAAAATGTTTTTTTTTGGACCAGAAATTTGAAAAAAAAATCCGACAGAGAAATGGAAATTTGAAACATGTAATAAAAAAAATGGTGAGTGGAATGCCCCGCGATAGAAGTGAAATTTCTTTGGCGACGTTGGTCGTAAGTGCAGAAATACATCTGAATATATTAAACTGCTGGGGGAACTTATTAAATTCAAAATTCATAGGCAACAGTAAGCGAATCCCGAACTCTCAATCGCATAATTTTCATTGCCATATAAAGCAAATGCTGTGGGGTCACTCCACGACGATCAACACGTCTTAACTCACTCGTGGCCATCATGAATGGTGTAACTCTAACTCCTTCCCCGAAGTTTCTAAAATGACTCAAGTAAATTGCTGGGAAAGAGAGCTACTCAGCATGTTCATCAAATAGCAAGCTTCTTGATACATTCGCTTCTCCAGGAGCAATACGAAGATATTTCTATTCATTCCATAACAACGTTTGTTGCTGGGCTGCAAGACTCTCTTCAATAGTTATATTTTCACTGATTTCGTCTTGAAGAACTTGAGACGCACCCTGTTTGAAATTGAAGAAACTATCATCGATTGTAACATCACACATTCTGTACAGTGGAGTAGTAACCATGTTTTGATGTTTCTTTTAGTAACCAAACCCATCAGATAACTAGTTCTGTGAATTTTCCTCCGTTTGATGTGAACCATTGATTATTTGCCCTAATATTCCAAACTGACCGTGTACATGTCTCAATCGCCTAATTTGCATGAAAGGTATTCATGGAGAAATGAGTTTTTCTGATACCATATCCAAAACTAGGAAGATGTGCTGGAATATCTGGGTATACAAAACCATTATATTTTGATAAATTTGGTATACTTTTCCTATTTAAACTTTGTCGGCAATTGTAGCATGTTTTAACGACTTCTAAATTAATTCCCGGTAAAATATTTTGTAAAATAATTTTATGCTCAGCAACAGGAGTTCTCAAATCATCTCTAAACCATAATCTATCACAAATCGAACACTCATGACCGAAAGGATTATCAACGAATTGCTTTTGGAAATCTTTGAGCATTTTTATGGGAATCATAGTCTTTGTAACGTAAGATAGAATTTATTATCGATTCACATGCATCAGTTCCAACACACACTAGACTTGTTGAGGGCTTTGTACTTGTTTACTGCACAGGGTGGTTCACAAAGTCCGTATTAACCTGTGCTGGCATTAGATGAGTCTCAATAGCATTCCCATCATCAGTCATTAAACTCGGCATTAAGAGAATATTTTGCAATGTTTTTTTCCGTGCTCGATATTCTCTCATGTACTCTGATAGAGATTTGGTAGTAGCGTTTGATTAATTTGCATTATTTTTCTGTTTTTTTTAATCACTTTTTTAACTGGACTTTTTGCTAGTTTTTCTTTTCTTTCTTGAAACTCTTTTCCTCTTTGTGCATTTGATTTAGGCATTCTGATTAGAAACAATAATAATTCAATGCAAATGAAAATTAAAAAAACAAATTAGCTGCCGAAAACATCACCATGTGGCCAACAATCTAAGGAAATATTTTAAAAAGGCATGCTTTTACTGCAAGAGCTATTTTGTCTACACCGTGATGCAAACATTGCAACACATATAGCCGTTGACAGATGTTCCCTGGTCTGGTGAGAAAATTGGGGGGGGGGGGGAGTCGACCAAAGGCGGGCAATCATCCAACTTTTTCACGGATATGACGCAAGTCACAGGGTGTCCCCCGGTCTCTATCTCCTCACCATTGCGACGATTTGGGGGATGGCGGGGGAAATCACTACTTCCGTTCGCTTTCTCCCTGTTACGCAAAACTGGGCAAATTTTCCATTCACTCTGTGAGCAAAGAAGTTTCACTTCAAAAAGATACGCAATTTTTGAACATACTTTGATAAAATAGCTATGCAGCAAGAGGGTCAAGCAATGCTTTATGCAGTATTGTATTTAAAATTTTCTGAATCACTAAGTTACACCTACATGCTGACATTTACCAACAAATATCCTTTTCTTTATAATCACTCATGAGAACAGAATATCACTGACAGAATGCATAAAAAAATTCAGACTACATTAAATAAACTAACATTCAGTTGATTAAAAATATTAAGCAGATGATTTGTCAGTGCATCCATAACAACAAAAAAAACTCAAACTGTTAGCATATTCTAGCAACTCCTTTCATAAAAATAATAATGATCCTTTCTTTGGCAATGGAAACAGTCACTAAAAAATTTGGCAATTTTCAGTCTTGTCATATTGTAGGTATACTGAAAAATACCACCATTATTAGCAAGATAGTTAATAGCATAATAGTTACTGTACAGTATACTTTTTAGTAACTCTAGAATGCTGTGTGTGACAATGTAATGCGAAGAAACTTCCATTTAAATATATATTTTGTCATACTTCAAAACTTTTATTTTTCACACTTCACAAAAATAATTTTCATTTTAGAAACAAAACAATTATAATTTTTTTACAATGATTACAATATTCTAAACATTTTTTGGTTCTTATGTATTAGCATCCCTGCAGCTTAATAGGTGACATGTGAATTGCACCTTGATATTAAATGAATAAAGATTCCCCCTACAGTGTTTTATATGAAAAAATACCAATCAATCAGATTTTGGCGGGGAGTTGCGCAATTCACATGGTGCCAATTTGGCTGTGATGACACTAATACATAAAACTACGCACTTTTCTTAACATAAGTGAATATTATGCATTTGTACATTAGATCCAAAAAACTATGAGCATACATATCAAGGAAGAGCACATTTTGAGAAAGACAATTGAGTTTTACTTTATTCCACTGAAAATGCTAAATGAATGATTTTTTAATGTATCACATAAATAAAAACAATTTAAACAATAAAAAATATATTTTAATTATAAATAGACCATAGATAGTCTAAGTTGAGTTTTTGTGGCAGAGATCTCAAGTTCAACTATAACAGTCACTAAAAAGACGCATCATCACTTGACTGATTATCTCATTTTAGTAAATGTACATCAATTTGAATCAATCATCGTTTTGTGCTTTTGAAGTAAAATTAAAGAAAGAGGAACCTATGTACAGAATAGAAAACTTGACTTCTGAAGGTAACTCAGGTGAGATATATACATGACTTCAACAGGATTACAGGATGAGTAAGTTCAAACAGTGGAACCTGAATCCCTATCTTTTAGAATGAAATAAATAAATACTGACTCAAAATCATTTATACCACTGAAAACTTGAGGTATATTATTAAATATATCACTATCATCATGAATATCTCTAAAAGCAATCAATTGTACCTCCATTTTGGCATTTGTCCATCTAGGAACTTCAACTATCATATTATATATTTTATTTTCTTTGTCAGCAAATAATGGAATGTCATGGAAAGGTGAAATAGGTCCATTTTCGTCAGCTATAAAAAGAAATGAGGAAAATAGCATTAAACTAATTGACTTTTTACTGAATTACAAAATTTATTTTGAAAGAGATAATGATATAAGAAAACCATGGAGTATGCAAATTTAGGTACACTAAACATTATATAGAAAAATTTATATAATTTTGTATGAATAATGCACTAAGATATCCCTTTAAACTTAAATAACAAGTTTCAAGCAATCATGCGTTAAAACAAAATTCTTAGATATTTTACAACGACATTTTAATTACATATGCAAAGCTTTATTAATGCTTTACTTAAAAACAAGTTTCAGGCAATCATATGTAAAAACAAAATTTTTTAATATACTTCATAATGAAGCTTTAAATCCTGCATGCAATTTTGCATCAAATAAAAAAAACTTTTTATACTTTATTCTCAAAATAAATTCAAGATTCATTTTTTCAGCTCAATTTCTAGCACTTTAAAAATATTTGAAAAAACATGCATGGTAACTTGGCAAATAACATCTCATTTGTAAATTCAGATGTGCTAAAGAAAAGCAAATTTGTAATGTAGATATATGCTTACTAAAAAAATATTAATATCTTTGAATAAAAAAACCTTATAGTTTATAATTAATTATCTACGTTTATTTCTGTGTACATTTGTTTTAAAACTAAAGAATGTAATGAACATAAGTAAATGGAGAAATAAATGATGGCATAGTAGAAATAGCAATCAGTTGGATACTTCAAAATTGATGTAACTTATAATCAGCAGTTTTATAACTAAACTTTATCTAAATTCTTTTGAACAATTCTCAATTTTCATTGGAAATGAAAGGGGGGTTGATAATCAAAGTTCATTCTATCATCTTATGCTAGATTTTTTAAAGACATAAATAAGATCTTCAAGAACAAAAGCTGCCAAAAAAGATGCTTTAATTTAAAAAAAAAAAACTGAATATTAATTATTTTAAATGTAGAATGATACACATACTTATTTATGATACAGAACAGTGCACAAGTTTGTAAAAAAATTTAGCAAACAGAAAACTTATCTTAATGGAAAAAAACCCACAAAGATGAAGATCATTCTCTGAGAAAAGTAACGAACTTGACGATAAAGAATCGAAAAATTCCATATGTTATTATGATTTAATACAAACAACGGTTGCAACTTACTGTAAAAAATTCTATATCCTAAAGTATTTTGGCTGCCTCTTTCAATAGTAGTGTAAGACATCTTACGATATAAATTTGTAAACACTTTTCTATGATTATGCAAAGATACTACTTTATTTTGTAGTAAAAAGCGGCGTGCAGTTCCTCGGAGAGACTTAACCACGTGTCCGATTACGACCATAAGAATGAAGGAAAGAAAATTAAGTCAAAAGAATAATATTTAGATTTCCTGCCCTTCTACTCTGGATTCACGCTCACGTTCAACGAATTAGAATACAGAATACACATGCTTTGAGCCTCACTCCCGCCATCTAGTGACAGCGTTTTTCCAAAAAAAGCCGCTTAAAATTGTTACAGTTAAGTGTTGTTACAGTTAATTCGCACAAACTGCAAGAGATTTGGTTTTTCGTTTTCATTGAAGAGTAAACATATGCAATTCATAGATTTACATTTCGATTTCCAATAACAAATCTTACATCTTTGATCTTTTAAACTATTTAAAATTGGCTTAAGTAATTCAGTAATTTCAAGTATATATAGGATTATTAACAGAACATTTCAAAAACATTTAAGAAAAAAAGCTTGAAATTGTAAAATTGATTCAAAGAAATCATCACAATCGTAATTAATGAATTCTGAGAGAACAGAGTTAAATTCATTTGCATATTATGAAAATAGCGTGTTTCAATTATTTTACTTTGTGTACTTTGATTTTTCAAATGAATCAATCTTTGCATGGTTTTCATTCTATAACTTTCATTTTTTAAAAATTTTCAAGATTATGTTTATTAATTTTCAAATCACAAATCAATCGCTGAAGAGGAAAATTATCCCAAAGAATGAAAAAGTCTATTTTTTTTAAAAAGATCTTTCAGAAATAAAGAAGGAAAAAATTAAATTATAATATTATTCAAGCGCTTCTTTCAAGAAGGTAAATATAAAATTTACAGATTTTCATAAAGAATTTTTTTTTCATTTAAAATAAAGCAAAATATTTCTATTAAAGGCTACGCATTTTTTAAAAATTTAGTTTTTAAAATAATTTTTGACAAAGCAAAAGGAATCAGTAATTTATTTATCTCTCTCTACCTTTATATTTATAATTTATATTAGCCTTTTAGCGCCAGAACATTTCTTTATAATATTCCTTTTAAAAATCAGAACAATTTTGTTACAAATGTTTATAAATCGAAGTTGAAAAAATTTAGGTATAGTTTTTTAAGTTTATTTAAGATTCATCGGGTAAGCATAACAAAGTAGTTACGTATAGATAGAATCGAGCAATAACAGCAAAATTATGTTGTATATCTGACAGCAAATTTTAATTTAAAAATAATTATCTGCTTTTTCGAACGCTGAATATATGATCAAATCATAACAATCAATTAAAAACAGAAATAATCTTAAAACTTCACAAAAATATTTTTACTTTAAATTTTCAAACATTATTCTGCGTTTATAAAGATAAAAATTTCAGGCTTTTGTTAAAAATGATTTTTTTTTTGGAAATCACGTCCATTAGTAGGTAAAATAATAAATAATTATTTTAAAAATTTATAACAGTCGAATCATTTAAGAAGAAGGTGATAAATAAACTTTGTTCTAATTTTCAATTTTAACTCTGTTTTTACGAAAAAGGTTGGAGGGTAAGAAAAGTACGTATGACAATTACTATTTTTAAAATTGAATAAAAAATCAGTGCATGTTAAAATTTATTTTAGACTATTCATCTCACCATGTATTCTTTTGATAATACAGCAACCAAAAAATTCTTGTCATGCTTAGTTAAATAATTATAAAACTGGCATCTGTAGAGATTGAAAAATATTTTTGAAACCTAATTTAATTAATTAATAAGTTCAGTCATAATAAAAAGTGACTGCCTAGAAAGAATTCGTTGCATAAATATTGTTTCTTAAATGGGGTTTAACATTTTGTTTCAAACCTTGGCTTAAATTACACTGATTTCAAAAGTTAATGAAAAGGATTTTTTCTGTAAGTAGAGTGCGAAATAAAAAGCAGAATGGAATGAAATTTGTTGCTTAGTTAAAAAGCTACTGCAGATAAAAGGAAAAGTTGAAGAAAACGTATAAATTAATTTATTGTTTGTTTTATACAAATAATGTAAAAACGGTGAAAAATGAAGTTCCATGGTTTGTTGCATGAAAAGGAAATATACTCCTAAATTTGGTTAGTAGAAAATGTGATCAGCACTGCTGCTAACCAAGCTTAGCAGCGGTATTTTATGCTTCGAATGAGAATCTGGATAAATTGCGGTCATTGATTTTGTTTGATAGCAAAGTAAAATTCCTTTGAGCTCAACATTGTCCGTTGGGAGAGGCTGACGAGTTGAAATCTTTCATCTCTATAGTGTCGGTTTATCCATTGGTGGCTTGGGACGGGCACTCAGGGGGTTGGGGCCTGGAAGGGCTCACAAGGGTCCGGTAATAAGGTTTTCTGGTAATAAATTTCGATACGCCTCTGCTAAGAGGGCCTGTAGATCTTCTGTGTCCAGGTCCCGAAATTAGCTTACATCAGCACTACGTACCTGTATACTCTAAACAGGCTTACTCGGATTTAAACATGGAGATTTTGTTGACCATTCTTTATTCTTCATATCTTCATTTTCAAGGTATTCCTTTTTGAACTGAAAATGATAGGGTTTGAAGTTATTGTCCATGGATGAGAAAACACGTACACGAAAGCAAGGAAAGATAATCTCTAGGATAAAAATTAAAATTAGTTGCTCTATGAGGGTAAAAGCCCCATTATGTACGCCACTGAAAGAGCACCACTTTGCTCAACTAACTACCTCTCCTATTCCAATGTTGTCATAACTATCGTTTACAACCGTTTACAACTGATCTTTCATAGATTGTGTACCTGTAAATCCTTATTTCTGTGGTTGCTGTGAGATCTGAAGACTACTTTCTAGTACATATGAATTCGATTACGTCACTTAGTTACGAATAGAAATTGGTCTTGTATCAGTGTTGTTACTCTCAGTCGACCGCTTAAAACTTATATGTGAAAATTTACATTGGTTTGATTCCGTTTCCATAGCTTGGAATTTACTTACTGAGCAACATTAAAGATTAGGTCTGTGGCTATCCACTGTCTAACATTACAATATTTCCACCTTTTTAAAACTAGTCAATTGGTCATCTTTGAGCTATAATTGGTAATTTACAGCAGTTGAAATATACATGAGCTTATTGATTGTATAAATAATAGGAACCTCTAATGCACACAAATATCACTTTTTTTTTTATTTCGAACATTCTCAGAAAATCCACTGATCTTCCTCTTATGTTTCTAACCCCCCCTCAAATGTATGTATATATTTATCGGTTAAATCAATAGATCCCTTATGCGTAATTTGAGGCTTTTTAGTTTCTTTTAACCTTTTTATTTTTACAGATACCCAATTAACACCAATGCACATTGACTAAAAGAAGCAATAAATTTACAAATAAATCAATAATGATTGAACTTTTTTCTTATTTCAAACCAAGCTAAAATATCACAAATGTTAAGAAAAACTGTACTGGAAGATATACTAAAAATAGGCAATAGGAGATTGTTCGTATAACATGTTAAGCGGAAGATATTCAGAAAATAGGCAACAGGAGATTGCTCGCGTAACATAGTATACGTTAATATACAGAGAATCGGCAACAGGAGATTGCTCCTGTAACATGGTAAACAGTAAATATACAGAAAATAGGTGACAGGAGATTGCTCTTGTAGCATGGTAAACGGTAGATATACAGAGAATAGGAAACAAGATATTGCTCGTGTAACATGGTAAACAGTAGATAAACAGAAAATAGGCAACAGGAGATTGCGCGTGTAACATGATAAACGGTAGATATACAGAAAATAGGCAACAGGAGATTGCTCGTATAACATGGTAAATGGTAGATATATAGAAAATAGGCAACAGGAGGTTGCTTGTATTACATGATAAAAGGAAGATATACAGAAGTGCGGATGTAAATACTAAAAACTTTCTCCCTACCCTGAAAAGTATTCTATGTTTATTTCGTAACATCGTTAATTCACCAATTTTATAGATCAGGGGCGGCAACCTTTCAGCTGTGGCGTGCCAAACCAACCTACCAATATGATTCAGCGTTCCAAGTAATAGCAAATATTTGAAACAATTTGTTTCCCACGACAATACATGCAGAATTAGGAAAAATAGAGGCCAAAAATACAAATTTACTTATATGCTAATTATGCATCATTTAAAGATATTTATTGACATAAAAATAAACATAAAATACAAATATTAAAACTGTGCCCATAAATATGTATATTTTTAGAATTTTTAAGGAAAACTTAAAATATGGCTGTTCTTTAATATAAATCAAAAATTAAAATTGTATATATATTACGCATTCTTAAAAATATTTATGAAACTAGAAATAAACAACGTAAAGTATAAGTGTTCATGCAGCAAAGTTAAATAAAAAATTAAAATTTTAATGAGAACCTTGTCCCTGCAGAGATCTACTTAATGTCGCAATATCAGGGGTATAATTAGTTACTTTCAATTTGACACAGGATTCAGAATGTTCAGCAGTTAAACAATTTCTTTGTGGACTCAAAATATATTTCATATGAGAAAAAATTTGTTCACATAGATATGTGGAACCAAAAGCGGAAAGCAGGGCACAAGCTATTTTTTTCAAACAATTAAATCTTTCTGGCAATGACATCCAGCAACTTAAAATAGTTGTCGATTTATTGCTAGAGTTATCTTCCAAATTTTTCCGTAACTCCATAAATATTGTTTTCCATAATTCTGAAGATACTAATTCAATAAGTTCCATTTCAAAATTATCAGTTTCCATCCACTCAAAAATTGACAAATCGAATGGGATTATTAATGGGTCTATTAAATCAAGTTTGATTAGGAAAGAAAATATAGGCATACAAGCTTCAAAGTCTTTGCATCTTTTAGAAAACTCTTCCTTAAGTGCTTCAACGTAAGTTTGAAGTTCATCTTTGTCTACGGTTGATGTATTTGCAAGCGCTTTAACATTTGGGAAATATTTGTAGGTACTAGTATTAATATCACGGGGAAATAGATTTAATTTTGTAGCAAAGCCCTTCCAATATTCAAAGAGTTCAAGTACTGTTTGACTTTTTCCTTGCAATCCTAAGTTTAGTTTATTGAGATGTTTAGTTATATCTGTCAGAAACATCAATTTACATAACCATTCCTTGTCTAATTCGAGAAAATGTTCTCCCTTCTCATTAAGAAAACTTTTAAAGTGCTCCATACATGACAAAAACTAATTCAAGACATTACCACGACTAAGCCAACGGACATGAGTATACAAGGGAAGATCCCTATATTCACTTTCCATTTCTTCTAAAAGAGATTTAAATTGCCTGTGTACTAATGAAGATCGAGACACTATAAAATTAGCTATTTTAACAACAGTATTATTCATTACAGAAATTAAGTGCTAAGACGAAATTCTGGCAACTAAACTTTCCTGATGTATTATGCAATGGAAGTTCAATATTTTATGTCCAATATGATTTTCAAGAAGTTTGACAAATTCCCTTTCCTTTCCAACCATTGCAGGAGCACCATCAGTAGTTACACAAAATATTTTATTTATATTAATATTTTTTCTTTCAAAATGTTTTATAAATGAAAAAAGAATATCCTGCCCTTTAGTTGTACTAGACAGAGGAATCCTACTGCATTATTCTTCATAAATTCGATTTTTATCACAATATCGTGCAACTACTGCAAGGCGTGTAACATCATTCACGTCTTTACTTTCATCAAGAGCAATGCTAAATGCAACAGTTTCTTGTAAACCTGAATTTTGTTTCGCAGTTACATTTTCTGCCATTTGTGTTATTCTTTTTTCAACAGTTCGCGCAGAAGCAGGTATTTCTTGAATTCGTGATAATATTGTTTGCAAGTTAGGTAAATCACTGAACAATATTTCAGCACTTTTTAAAACTGTGTCCTTTATATGTTCGCCTTCTGTAAAATGCTTTCCTTTGGCTGCTAAACAATGAGCAATGACGAAACTACATTCTGTCGCTTTTGGTTTGACTCCAATTGTTTGACACAAAAATGTAATTTCCTTTTTATATCCAGAAATAGCTTTTTCTAAAACTTCACATTTCTCATCAGAATTCTTAAATGTGGTCTGGTGTTTAGTTTGAAAATGTCTTTGTACACTTGACGTACGACATACGACACTTTCGCGACATAGCACGCATACAGCGCGATCTTTTTGTTGTATGAATCCAAATTCGTTAGTCCAAGAATCTTGGAAATCGTGAACATCAAGCTTTCTTTTTTTAGTCGCCATTTGATTCAATATGTAACTATTAGCTGGCACAATGATGAAACAAACAATACACACAAATTTTCACAATAAAACTAACAACGTGACAAAGTTAAAAGTGACCAAAAAATCACGTCGTGCATCAAACTAAATTTAACTTTGGACTGAATTCATACTCGGTATTCGTATATCGACGTGCATAATAGATGTTAGGAACACAATTAATTCTTAAGTTCTGTGGGCTGCATCTACCAGATGCTGGGCGTTGGTGGAAAGTGATTCATTCATCAGCCAGCAATTTAAAGAAACTAACTTAAATTAAGAACTGCCGAGCGAGCAAGTACACGTGATTGCTTCACCCGTTTTATATACAGAGCATAGTAACGTCACAGAACCACTTCACAGTTACAAAAACGTGGCGCCATGCAGCCACTCATTAACACAAATCATTTTTATTCACCACATACTCCCACCTTTGAGACTTGGGGAGAGTCTCAAACCTATAACATTTATAATTCAATAGATCCAGTCTCTTTGGTTCTTTAATCAATCTTCCTGAAGAAGTATATTTTTTCACAATTACATCATTAGTATTCAAGTCATTTTCAGGTTTAGTACATTGAACAGAATTTGATTCCTCTTTCAACCCCTTAGCATTATTTGCAATCGCTTGTACTTCCAAAGGGAAGATGCGCGTTGTACCGGGCGTATTACTGTTCCATGTTGAGTTTTAAGCCGAACTGTGCGAATTTCCCCGTCTCGACCAGGGATTAATTCTATAATTTTAGCTATAGGCCAAGACAAACGTTTCTTATTGTCGTCCCCAATTAAGACCATTTCCCCAACTCGGGGATCACGCACCCGATTATCATTCTGTTTTTGTATTAGCTCACCTAGATATTCTTTCCTGAAACGTTGCCTTAAATTACTTAAAAGTTTAATTCTGAATTTCATTCTTTTTCTTAAGTCTCGCGAATTTAATTCGTCAATATCGGTAGTATCGGAACAGTGATTTTCTATTAAAAACATTGCAGAAGTAAGAGGGCTCAATTCCTGTGGATCTTCAGATATATAAGTTAAAGGTCTACTATTAATTAAAAATTCACAATCACAAATTACTGTTGACAATTCTTCATAGGTCAATATTGATTTTCCAAGAGAACGTCTCAATAGTTCTTTAATAAGGCGAACCAACCTTTCCCACCAGCCTCCCCACCATGCGGCGGTGGGTGGTATAAATTTCTAAACTATTCTTTGAGTTGATGTTTCTCTCGATATCTTATGCCAATCCAATTTCGCAAGGTCGTTGAAAGCACCCGGAAATTGGTTCTGTTATCACAGTAAATTATCCTGGGCCTCCCGCGCCTGGCAATGAAACGCCTAAGGGCTAGCAAAAAGGCATCAGAAGACAGAGAATTTACTAATTCAAGATGGAGCGCGCGATAGACTGCACAAGTAAATAATGCAATCCATACCTTTTCGCCAGTTTTTAAAAACAAAGGTCCAGCTAAATCAATTCCTACAACTTCAAATATCGCGCAATCAGTCACTCGGTCTGGTGGTAAAGGTGATGGTCCGCTTGACAATGATTTCACTTTAAAACGAGCACATATAACACATTTATTTAAAATACTCCTAATAGTTTTTCTAGATCTGATAATCCAGAACCTTTCTCTAATTAATGATTGCATTATTTGGATTCCAGCATGACAGTTATTTTTGTGTATAGATCTAATCAAAAGTTTTGTAAATTCACATTTATCAGGTAACAATATAGGATACAAAAAAGAACTTTCATCATTTCTTTCAGTTATTTTAGACTTAACCCTTAAAATATTATCATTATCAATAAAGGTAACAAATTTTAAAGATTCAACATCAGGTAAATAATATGTCTGAGTTAAACGAATCAATTGTTCCTCAGAATTTTCAATTTCAGCAACAGAGAGTTCATGTTCTTTACATTTGTTATAGTCTTTGCGACAATTATTTACAAATCTTAAAACCCAAGCAAATACTCTAATCATTTTATCATAATCAGACACATTACATAAAAGCAAGGGGGGTGCATCGTTTGCTAGATCAACATTCGCATTTCTAGTTTTCTTTATCTCCACGTTAATTTCTTGAGGTTCGCAACTGATTTCACCATCTGGCCAAAATTCCGAATTTTGTTTCAACCAGGACGGCCCCTCCCACCATCTAGAATTAAGCATTTCTCGTGGAGAACAACCACGGGATAGTAAATCCGCGATATTCATGTTTCCTGGGACATATTTCCATGATTGAATTTGAGTCAGTTGTCTAATTTCCTTTACCCTATTAGCTACAAAAACTGACCAATTTCCATATTTCTTAATCCACCAAAGTGCTGTTGTAGAATCGGACCAAAGAGTAGCTTTCAAGTCCGGCATATTAAGCGCTTTCAAAATAGAATTTAAAAGTCGAGCAATTTACAGCAAGCCATTAATTCCAAACGCGGTATACTCAAAAGTTTGAGAGGAGTGACTCTAGACTTCGCTCTAATGAGAATTACGCTAACTCTAGAATCAACTATTGATCGAGCAAAGACGCAACCCGCATATGACCCCTTGCTTGCATCAACAAATACATGCAATTCAGTTAAAATATCAATTTTCATACAACGTGGCACAGTTACATCTTTTAAAATTTGAATTTCCTTATACCATTTCATAAATTTATTTACAATATTCTGAGGTAGTTCCTGATCCCATGCAATTTTCATTTCCCATAGTTCCTGTAGTATTAATTTGGGAAGCAATGTAGACGGCGCCAACATCCCAATGGGGTCAAAAACTTTTTGTACAGTAGACAAAACTAATCGTTTGGTTATTTTCGTTTCGCACGTTAATGATTCGAAATTCGTGCAACATTTCAAAACATCATTATCCAAGTCCCAAATGATACCCAAAATAAAAGTTTCGCCTGAGTGTTTATCAACACTTCTACTTGCCACATTGCTCTCAAAAGTACGTAAATTAAAACATCCTTTCGCCATAATTAATTTAGCCTTCTCAATAAATATCTCTATTTCATCAACACTGAAAACACCAGCTACACAATTATCAACATAAAAAGAAGATTTTAACTTTTGTGCAACTTCCTTATATTCAGGACTACAGTTTTCTAAAAGATGCATAATAGATGCATTCAATAAGTAAGGGCTGGAAGACACCCCAAATACAACTCGACAATGTCTGTACACTAATTGTTTTTCATTGCATGGGAAATAAAATCTGAGATAATCTCTATCTTTCGGTGCAACAGATAGCATCAAAAAAGCCTTTTCAATATCGGCTACAATTCCAATTGGATAAATTCTAAAACGATCTAAAATGTCAGGTATTAGTTCAATAAGGTTTACGCCTTTACATAAACAGTCGTTCAAAGATGGTTTCCCTTTTTCATGGGCGGAGGCGTCAAATACTGGACGTATTTTCATTGTCGCACTATCTAATTTAATCACTGGCCTATGAGGTAAATAATGACATTCATTGTTCAATTCTACCTCCGGCACACCCCGTTCAATGATATTTAAATCTTCCCACTCCCTAAACACACTTTTATAATCATCAAAAAATTTACCGTTTCTTAATTTATTTATCATCCGTAAATGCCTTTTCCACGTTAGTTCTTTGTTACTGGGTAAATTCTCAGAGTTACATTTCCATGGGAGGGTCACTTCATATCTTCCATCGGAAGAATTTTCATTTTATTCTTAAAATCGGTTAAATCAAAATTTTCTCTAGTATTTTCATTAAGTAAGGGATCAGTTATTCCTAAAACATCTAGCTCCCATAATTCTTTAACACTAACATTCCTTACATGCAACGACGATGTCGTCAACATCTCGTTTTTAACGTTTGAACTTAATTTTCCAATTACCGTCCATCCTAGTTTAGTATCAATAGCTGTTAAGCCAGAATCTAATTCTATTAAGTTCCCAGTTAATAATTTTCCTATATTATCAGCCCCAATCAAAAGTCCAATTTCAGTTTCCTTACAATTTAAATCCGATAAAATAATTTCCTTATTCTTTAACTCATTTAGAATACGCTTATCTTCAATCTTAGAAATAAATCCACATATTTTCTTTTCCGATAGCGCTTCAAAACTACATACATAAGAGCGTTTTAAATCACTAACCTCAATAGAAAAACACACCGTGATATTTAGGTTCGATTCATCCCCTCCGAACAGAGAATGAATTATAGTTTCCTCTCTAAGTGGAGTGGCCTTCAAAATACTAGTAACACTTTCACTGATATAGCTATTTTCACAAGCGGAATCAATTAGAACTCGCACTTTCTTTTCCCGACCCTTGATCCGAATGAAAACGCAGAGAGTTTGAAAGTATATACTTTCGTTTTTGTTGCAGTTACTTGATAGAGAATTCTCAGTTTTTATGGAACATTTTTGATCATAATTTTTATCTAATTTTGGACACATAATTTCAAAATGGGAATAATTACATTTAGAACACTTAATGGTATGTTTAACATCACAATTTTTACTTAAATGACCACATCTATTTAAACATATAAAACAAGCACCTTTTCTTAATAATAATTGTTTCTTAGCAATAAAAGACATTTTTCTAGCATTATAACATTTTTCACTCGGATGATATTTCTCACAAAAAATACAGTTATTAACTTTCTTACCTGAAGCACTTTCAGAACTCACCAGGGCTGATGCAGCCATTATTTCAGTTGTTTTCATCCTTTCGGTTGTGGGATCTCTCTTTCGGATAGTAGGGCCGAAACCGGATTTAGCCAGTTCCACCATCTCTTCCCCTTGAACTTCCAGGCGAAAGAAAGTCATTAAATGTTCTAGATTTCGTGATCCTTTGGCTTCTGTTTCATTATTCCGTTTTCTTTCCCAGGCTACCAGGACTTCCTCGGGTAAACAGGATTCTACCAACGGTGTTAGAAAGTCTCCATATTTTTCTTGCGTTCGTCCAAGGCTCTCCAACGATCGTAATTTTCCTTCGAGTTCGTCGTACAAGGCGGGCAAATCAGTTTTCGTTCTTCCAGACGCAGTGTTCTTCATAACTAAACTTAACAGTTCACGTACGTAAATTTGTACGAGCAAGTCTTCATCTCTCTTTCAATTGATCAATGGCTTTAGGGTAATTTTCCGCCGTCGCGGGGAAACTCAACACTAATCGTTCTGCTTTCGATTTTGGTTCTACGGATTGCAATAAATATTGCATCTTGTCCTCCGGCGCGATGCTTTTATCATTATGAATTTTCTGAAATTGACTCCAAAAGGCCAAAAAGTCTTTAGCTTCGCCACTGAACTTTTTCAATTCAATTTTCGGTAATTTGAAACTTCTCTTTTCAGTTTCGGTTGGAATAGCAGTTTCTTGTATTTTCGAATCTCTACTCGGGAATACATTTCGATATAGCGGTCACGGTAGTTTTCTGCGTCTTCCATATCATCCAAATATTCTTGCTCGGCATCTTTCATTTCCAAGAGTTGTTCAGAAATTTGATTCTGACAAGAGTCGAGTCTCTGGAATTTATCCATGATTTGAGTTTTCAGAATCGAAAGTAGATTCATATCGATGTCTTCTTTCCTCAATTCGGTTTCAATTTTCTTCAGACTGAGAGAAAATGCTGTTCTCAGCCCTTTCTTTTGCGCTTTCAACGCAGTTACTTCCATCTTTATAGTTCGAAAATTTCAAAGTTCAATAGTTCGTGATTCGGTTTCAGTTTCAATTCCAACAAACAGCCTCGCCACACGTTTGGGCGCCACTAATTATGTTAGGAACACAATTAATTCTTAAGTTCTGTGGGCTGCATCTACCAGATGCTGGCGTTGGTGGAAAGTGATTCATTCATCAGCCAGCAATTTAAAGAAACTATCTTTATTAAGAACTGCCGAGCGAGCAAGTACACGTGATTGCTTCACCCGTTTTATATACAGAGCATAGTGACGTCACAGAACCACTTCACAGTTACAAAAACGTGGCGCCATGCAGCCACTCATTAACACAAATCATTTTT
>BMAO01007576.1:0-41715 GCA_019973975.1 Trichonephila clavata | reverse complement strand
TCTCTCTCTCCCTACACCGTTGAATCAGTCTGATCCAAGCTTTTTTTCCGTCTTTCGCTTTATTGTGTACACTGTCGACAGTATATATTTTTTAAAAAATTAATATCAAAGCAATTGTTAAAGTTATCTGATGTTTTTTTTTTTATAATTATTTAGTTGGAGTCCTCTCATCGCAATAAATATTCAAAAGTACTAAAATGTTAGTTTTCTCACTCTATATATAAAAAAAGTTTTTCGTCATGCTTTTTGAGATTTATTTATACATAGTAAAAATGGGTCCTAAAAAGTTGAATTTAACTGAAGAGGAGTGCCAGGAACGAATTTTGTGAACAAAAAGAACAAATGAAGAAAGCGTAAGAAAGACAGAAATTTTTAAAGAAGAGATTATTTGGAAATTTACATCCTGAACAGTTAAAACTACATAATACATGTAAATTATAGATTTACAATTTGATCAATGAGTATATATATAAACAGTTGTATAAATTATATAATGGGGGTACTTTAATTTTTTTATCATAAAAAAGCTCAAGTAGTAAATTTTATTCCCTTGTGAAGGAATATAGCATAAATAAAATTGATTTTTTCATTTTATTTTCCCTTTCATCTGTATATCAAAGAACATATTTTCCGTATAAGTAGGTTTTGTAATTTTGAAAAAAAAATCGATGCATCCTAATATTGTTTCTCAAATTCTAAGTCTTACAAATCCTTTCCAAAGTTTGAACATTGGCAAAGTTAACCAAGTGAGAGAAAAGGTTTTCAAATCTTTTTGGTGACTTGAATCATAAAAATTTACTGAAAAAAAGAGAATACTTTTAAAAGGTTGTGTGTGTGTGTTTTTTTTTTATTAACTTGACACAAAATGTCAATTCTAAAACCTAACCCTCATTATTTTTTCGACGTTCCAAAGCAGCAAAACAGTAAGTACCATCAAAATGCTTTTAAAGCGTAATAAAATATCTAACTCAGAAGATTGGAAAAGATAGTGTTTAATATATAATAAAACAGAATGTGAATGCGGTTCTACAGTTTGTTTATTCATCTAATGGAAATCTTTTCTTTGTGCAGATTCTTTTGTTCTTTTTTTTTTTGTCTCTCTCTAGAGGGTAGTACTACGGGCTTTCAGCTGTCTTTCTGGAGGATCAGAGACAAACAATTTACCAGTTCCACCATTTTGGATTCCCCCCCCCCATTCTATTGCAAATACGCGTTTAGCACCTGGTTAAACTGAAATGAAGTAATTAAACTTTTACTGTGCCCTGCAGCTGCTGGTTTTTCTATCAGTCTTGTGGAAGCCGCTTTGTAATTATGCCTTCACGGTGTGGTGCTTAAGATATATTTTTTAGGCCATTGGCATCTATTGTTAAATGAAGGGATCTATTGCTATAGTTGAAAGCTCTTTTAACAATAGAGATATTTAATATGAAATTTAATAGGTACAAAAAGAGAGTTATTTCATTGTTATAGGGGAGGAAAAACATATTTTTCCCCTCCGCGTATGCTTATGCTTCACATAACACCCCTCATATAATTTAGTTTCTATTAGCTTTAAATCTAATATTAATCTCATTCTTAATTCATATTGGTATTTCATAATTAAGAGGACGTGGTACGACTCATAAAAAACAATATTTGATTTTTAATCGTTTTTACAATTTTTTTACAAGTAAACTAGTATATACATGTATTCAGTAGCGCACACAAAAATTTTTGAAGGGGGGTGTCCATGGTCGAAAGTCCCCGAACTCGTATTATACCTCAAGTCAACACCAATGGATTCTTCTGATTTTGTCAATTTTGTTAACAAAAAACAGTAAAAAATAAATTATTGAATTAATATAATTAGCATTAATTAATAAAATAAATTGTTAATTACAAGTACTTAATCAAATTTTACGTCATATATTATATATAGGATTATCATCAATCGAAAAAAACTCAAGGGCCTTGGGGAGTGTCCGGACTCCTAGGACACCGCTAGGGAAAAAAAGAATTTATAAATTAGAAGTTTATGGAGGAATTTTAAAATGCTACTCTTACAATATAAATGAAGTACACACATGAAATTTGATTAACAAGTATTTCAAACTATGCGTAACAAAAGTTGATATGGGTTTTCTGCTAACAGGATTGATATTTGTCAATAAATTTTTTTATGAATGCTTATTGAAAACTCCTTAAAAATGAATAAATTATAAATTTAGCTATTTTTTAAAAAAAATAAATTATAGAATTTTAAAAGAAACTAAAAAAAAAACACACCCTTTTTTTTAGTTAATCGAACTAAGTTGTAACTTAATCTTTTAATCACCAAATCTGGAAAGGGGATCTGAAATGAGTCGCCCGATGCGGGATGGGATCTGAAAATTGGAAATCGTTAATCCTGAATGATCCTGATCAGGACAATGGAACAAAATTATTAAATTATTATATTGTCATCGGTCCTAGATAAGTGAGCAAAATTTCGAATTAATCTGACCTTTTAAAGTGGGTAAAAATGGAGTTCAAAGATTCCGTTACATACAAGTGAGGCTTATGTTAATAAGTATTTTTTTGTTCAAAAATGCATGCTAACTTTTGTTTCATGTAGTAAGTAAAAAATGTCAAACCATTGGACACAATAGAAAAAAAACCCCTTAGCATTTAAGATGAAGATTAACTAGTTATTTTTTCTTTCTAATATTAATCATTTTAAAGTTTTTATTTTCCGTTGGGATCTGAATATAAGTTATCATAAATCTTGTTTTTTTTCTTTTAACTTCCTCCTTCTTTCCTCAGTGACTCTACAGCCCAGGGTGGGCCTTAGCCTTCTCAAGAAACCTTTTCCAGGCCAGCCTTCTTCCTGCTAGTGTTCTCCAATTCTTAGTTCTCAAAACTAGAACTTTTTCTAGGGCTTCAATCCATCTAAGTTTCGGCCTGCTCTTTTTCATGTGCCAATAAGTTGGGCATTGAAGACTTTTTTAGTGGTGCGATCTTCGTCCATTCTGACAACTTGACCTGCCTATTTAATTCGTTGTATTTTGATGAAGTTAACAATGTCAGATGCTTTATATATGATTGATAGAGCTTGAAATTTGATCTTCATCGCGTTCCATTTTCCTGAATTTCTCCAAAAATAAATCGTAAAATCTTCCTATTGCAAATACTTATCGTGTTCTCATCGGCTCGAGACATAGATCAAGTTACACATGCATAAGTTAATACTGATCTCAAAAGACTTTTATACCATAGAACCTTTGTTTTTCTTTTGATTAAATTCGATTTCATATATTTTCATATTCCGTTAAGACATCTATTAGCCATAGTAATTCTCTTTTGGATTTCAGCAGCACAATCGTTTCTATTGTTAATTTCCGAACCTAAATAAGTGAAACTGTCAACAACTTCAAAATTATACTCTTCATTTTTAAAGTGGGAATTGTTAAAACATGTGATTTAGTGCAAGGCATGTATTTGGTCTTATTCCCATTGATTTTCAGTCCCTCCCGAGAGCCTCTTTCTCTAAAGATAAGAAGGCTTGTTCTTTTAACTTAGAGCTTTCAAATTTTGTGAAGTTATAGATAATCATAAAAAATAATTTAGAATAAACCATTTTCTTTTAATATTTGATTGATTTTTTCAATTAAATCATACTGTGTCCTCTAAATTTCATAAGCTAATAGTTTTTATTTATTTACTTGAGCTTTTGTCCAGAATTGACACAAGTGCATTTTTATCTCGACATGTACTTTTTTTTTTATTATTTCTTCAAAAAACTACGGAGTTTTGTAAATTAAATCATGTGAAAAAAACTAAGAGTATGTAATTTTTATGAATTGCTAGTCTTGCGTGGGTGTTCGACTTCTCGGATTCTGGACTAATTAAATTAATCAAATTAGGGTCAAGTCTCATAAATTGCCTAGTGTTCGTGAATCCCTTTGTCTATTTATCGCTGCTTGAAAGAAAGTATTCCCGTCTGAGTTATTAACATTTAATGATGCCAGTTATTACTGCTTCACTTCCAGAATGAGACATCTGTCTTTAATTTCTCTGTGAAGCAATACGCATATTTTATTGCAAAAAAATCCGCTACTAGAACACTTTTGTGTCACAAATGCTTATATGTATGTGACACATTTTTTTTCACGTTTTATAAGTGTTTATTTTTAATTTTCTTTATATTGCCTAATCATATGCATACGAAAACCTTTATGCATTGGATTTTCTCTAGTTAATTTCTTATAAAATCCTTTCCGATTTACAAAATAATTCAGTTTGTATCTTTTTAAATTTATTTATTTATAGCCTTATACTTATTTTCCTTGAAAGTCTTTAAATTTTCTGTAACTAATGATTCTACCAAAAACTCATTAGATATTTTAATATCAAGCTTTCTCCAAATACGTCTAACCGCGAATAATATGAAACAATGATAATTCCAAGCCCATAAAATTAAAAATCGGAATACATATTTTCAAAAGATATTTGGTAAAATGTAGCAATGTAATTTTAATAGCAAGTTCATCTTTCCGAGTATTATACAAATCAGTTCCAAGAGAGAATTATAACAACAGCTATAAACATGTTTTTATCGAAGCAACTAATTTCCATTTCTTCAAAGAACTAATTTAAAATCCTTTTAGGATTCCATTATTCCTGTTTTTGAGTTTCATTTTATCAAAGGTCGGGGAAAACATTTCATCGTGTATTAAATAAATACTGCTTCCAATATCTGGACGAAGGTAGCTAAATACTTACATACTTTAAATAGATTTTGCGCTGCATTATGACAAATGAATTTTTGCGCTTATGTTTCCAACTTTCATCAAGCTATTTCATTTTCAAAATACAGCAACCACCTTAATTGACTATTATAATTGATTGGTTAACGAAATGTATAAGGTTGAAAACTATATTTTATTGCTGTTCATTTTGCTTAAAGTGTACAGTTCAGTTAATTCTTGAATTAACTGAACTGTACTAGGAAAGCCAAAGGCTTTCAATATTATTATTGTGTTTGAACATGTGCGTAAACGGTTATCTACAATTGGCTACACATCGCAGTATTTGGAGACGTCTTTTGATTCTGCGAAATGAGAATGTAATACGTAAATACTGGGGGTGGGGGATTTTAATTGCAGAAAACTTTTGTAAAAATTTGGCATTTTGGTTAAATTTGGATAATTTTGCCTGTATGAAATACGTTTTGTTTTAAAAAGCTGGAAAAGGGACGATTTTAAGGAACTGTATTGTATAGAATTCTGGGGAAAATCGATGTTTTTCATGGTTAAAACATTACATTTATGTCATCTTAGTAAAAAATTGCAAGGCCATGAAAAAAAAAAATTACGGTCATGTTTGGACTCTTAAAGGGGTTTGAAAGTAAATTAGATTCTTTTGAAAGAGGAGATATAGAATACTGAAAAGTTAGTAGTTTTTCAAAACTTAGCACTTTTTTGGATTAATCTTTTTTTTTTAAAAAAAAGTAATAATTGGAACTTAGTTTTTAAGATTTCAAAATTTCTGTTAAAGAACAATTTTCACACAGATTTAAAGAATTCACGTGAATACTATTATACAATACTAAAATTACTATTGTGAATAGTAAATTTTACAAAAATCCTAATTTTAAATTTGCCCAATTTCTAACTGGGCATGGAAACTTTAAAGCCTATTTGAAACACTTCAATTTGTCGCCTACTGACCAGTGTCACAGTACAGGATGCAAGGCAACTGATACTTGTATGTACTAAATTCACTTCCGAAAGATGTATACTTAAGAACTGTCTACAACAGTGCTTCTAAAACTTTCAGTCTTGGCGACCCTACTTTCAATCATAATTTTTATCGCACCCCCCATACAATAATAATGTATTGAATGTAATAATAATGAACTTTAACGCTAAAGCTACAATACGATTTTAATTCTAAACAGTACAAATTAACAAAATAAGTATTAAATTTTGCATATGTTACTTATAAGTAATACTTATAAGTAATAATATGTTACTTATAAGTATTAAGTAATAAGATAGTTATTATTTTTTTCCTTTCTCTAATTTTTTAATTGAAATAGATTGCAAAATGATATTTTAGGTATCCGAATACGCGTTCGGAACGGTTATTTTGCAAAAGCGTATAAATGGATAATTTTTATGATATTTAGCGTCGCTTAGATTAGAATATATGTATAAAATTGTTTTAAGAACATTATTACAGTAAAAAATTATTTAGATGCAATATTTTGGCAAAAAAGGAAGATATAGAATGACCTATTTTCAAAACATTCTCCTTTTATGAAAAATGCTTCTACAAGGGGTGATCAAATGAAAAGGTACGAAACGACATAAAAATGAAACAGTTAAATATTTGCATATTCCGCCAAGGGAGAATGTAGCGAGACATCTCGGGATGCCATTGGAGACTCTGACTGGGATCGGATCATGCGCGGGTGCCCGCATGCGCAGGAGAGAGCAAAGGCTCTTATAAAAAAGCGGCGTCCAAATGATGCGAGCACAGAATGACTCGAGCACAGAAAAAGCATTAACTCCGATGTGTACTGTGAGACACTCCGACGCCTACGCAGGTCCATCAAGAACAAAAGACCGGGGCTGCTCACGGAGGGTGTGGTTCTGCTCCATGATAACGCGCGTCCACACGTCTCCAGAGTCACACAAATGGAACTGGACAAGTTCCAATGGGAGACGTTGGACCATCCGTCCTACAGTCCGGACATGTCACCCTGCGATTTCCATGTGTTTGGTCCACTGAAGAAACACCTGAAAGGAAAGCGCTTCAACTCGGACGACGTACTCAAGGACACTGTGAAGGACTGGGTCTCGTCACAGCCACAGGAATTCTGGGAACAAGGAATCCTGCGGCTTGTTCATCAGTGGGATCGTTGTGCTCAGGCCTATGGTGTATATTTTGAATAAAGTCTATATTTGTACCCACCGTGTCGTTTCGTACCTTTTCATTTGATCACCCCTTGTATATATAATAATATATATTATTTATATATACATGAAGCGGCCCAAATTAGGGAGAGCAAGGGGGCTATGCGAATTGTCTAGCGCTGCGCATCATTTAGGCACAATTGAGGGAGCTGTGTTAACTGCATATATAGCGCGTAATGTGGTTGTTCTGAATTAGTTGTTGGAATTGCCAGGATGAGTAAACTTTCTGATTTAGACGACTTCGATTAAGGACAAACCGTAGGTGCGCGACGCATGGGCTATTCAATTTCCGAAACTGTCAGGCAGGTAGGATTTTTAAGGGCGACAGTGTCAAGGGTATACTAGGATGGCGGCAGGCTCAAGAAGCCATGGATCCCGCATATCTTGTTGGAAGTGTACAAGGGCATGGATGCTCAATCATGGTCTCGAGTACTTTTTCGTGCCACTGTTTGGATCTTTGGTGCGTGTATTAACCCTTTTCAATGCAATTCGGTACTTAGAGTTGCTGGGTGATTACTTCCATCCATTTATGATGTTCTGCTTTTGCACGGCAATGGAGTTTTCCAGCAATAGCACTGTTCCTCTCACAAATTCCGGTTGGCTACTGGCTGGTTGGGTGAGCATTCTTCTAACTTTGCTGTCATAAATTAGCTACCTGGAAGCCCAGACATAAATCCTATTGAACATCTTTGGAATGTTTGGGAACAAGGCGTAAAAGGCCATCGAACAGCATCAAAGAACTTTACTGAATTATGAACAGCTTTAGTCAATATTTGGCAAGTAAATCCCGTGTAACGTATCTAGATACTTGTTGAATCTATATCTTTTCGTGTGGAAGCCGTTATAAGGCCAGAGAAGGCCGGACTCGTTATTAGGTAGGAGGCACTTCAGTGTGTGTGTATATATATATATATACACACATTTTAGAGTTTAAAATTTGTCACGTTTTCCTTTTGATAAATGTCTCTCCATTTTGAACAATTGTGAATCACACGAGAATGTATATAGAGTGGTAAAAAACTGATTGCTCAAATATGGAATATTAAGTTGCAGCAATGGAAGATTCTAAAACTTTTAAAACAAAATTATAAGAATTGCTAAGGACATTATTTGTAATGTATCAGGTCATTATGTTGCAGGCTTAAGAGTTTCAAGGGAAGAACATTAGTTTTAGTATATTTGTATCGCTTGATTATGTACAATATTAAAATTATCATTTTCATAATCTTTTTCATCATAGCGTAACGGTGTAGTTAAAATTATTAAAATATAACTATTTATTAACTTCTGAGTTTAATCTGCATGATTTTAAAAAGAAAAAAAAATAGTTCCAAGAACAAAGTGACAGCATTGTTGAAATTACAAGTGTGTGAAATACGTACGTAAGTAATGAAGTGATCAAAACTTCGAAGAGAATAAAGCAGAATAACGATTGGTAAAATCCCCAATTTGTAATCTTCTAAGTTGATGTAGACTTTAATTGTCGATATAAGGAACGATAACACAATTCCTAATTTTACTTTGCAATGTATTTTACCTGACATTAATCATTTGCTCGTCCAACTCTGTGACATTTTAAGGTGATATTTGGCCGTATTCGAATGGTGAAGGATCTGGTGAATTTTCTGGTCATGGAATTGTATTAAAAGTGCTAGCCCGGAGACATACAAGCACTAAGGAAGACTGATAGTAGCAGGGTTTCTGATTTCCAGGTTTTTTCCATTCCCGGGAATTTTCGGGAAATCCCAGGAATGTAATCATTCTGGGATTCACAAGAATAAATTGAAATTTCGTAAAAAAATACAGAACAAGTTAATTTTAAATGAAATAAATAAAAATTATGTAAAATAAGGATACATATAAATTCCAAAATTTATACTCAATCATAATTCAACTAAAAATACAAAAAAAAATGCATAAAGTATGCTAATTATTAATTTTTAAAGTGCAAACATAAGCAATATGTGATTTTAACACTCAAACTAATTCTTATCTTTGTTATAAATAACCTTCAACTGAAAATACTCTCCAAATTTCAGCTAATATCACAGGAATTGCTTTCAAGCTTTACTCAGTTTCATAGAGGACGATCAATAAGTTAAAAATATTAATTCTTGTATTAAGATATTTGCTTGTGCAATTGATTTCATGCTTATAATATTTTTACTTTATCTCTTATTACACCCTTATCCAATTGTTGGGGGTTCAAACGATCATTTCTCCTTCGAAGGAATTCGGGGTGAATAATCGAAAAATTACAATATTGCGGTCAGCTAAAATTTAAATCAGTGGTCAAAATTGACAGCCAAGTCAAAGCAAGCTACCTCAAATTATTCCAGTCTCGAGTCTTTTCCGGGAATGCATGGAAACGAAAAATAATTCCCGGGAATGCAAAAAGTATGGAAATCTTATCATTTCCCCAGTTCCCAGGAAATAAACCCTAGGTAGTACCTTGTTGGAAAAGGTCCAAGGATAAAAAATTAAAACAACCGGTCACAGGATGTCACCATTTAACCATTTAATTGTTAAAAATATTAATGAAACCTTTTTCCGCATGATAACGTTTCCGGATTTGATTTCGTCACAAAATATTTTGCTGCAGTAAAATGCAACGAGGATTATTATAATCATTTAAAATATATTTTACGATATTACAATTCAGATAAAAACCATTTTCAAATATGATTAAGAAATATAACGCTTGGTATTTTTATGTAAGAAATACTAAGAAAATAAATCAGTAGCTTAAACCAGTAATAATAAAACAAGATATCAATCATTGACATGGCCAAGTAATTTTAGCGCGTTTTTCACATGATGTATTTTACAATAATGCAACTAATGAACTTTTTACTAACAGAAAATAGTGTGTACTGTACCACTCCTCTAAATGTACTACTATTGAGCTGAAAAGAAATAATGACACAAAACTGTATCAGCACTTATGCAGGTAGATTTTTTTAAAAAACTTTTTGCAAACAATAAATTTACTAGGTAAATTTTGAGAAAATTTTGTTATCAACTAGCGAAATTCAGGAAAATTTGTAGGAAAATTCGGGAAAACTATGTGAAAATTTAAATATGACTCGGCTCATCTAAGGCACAAATGCGACCCAATGCCGAAAACCCGAGGTCAATCGGTTGCTTATTGGCTGAGAAAAAGGTACGACAAAATATGGAACGAAGACGAAGACAAAATTTGAGTCCTAATAGCGCTTTTGTTCCACCACGTGAAAAACGCGCTAAAAATCTAAGTCAATTCCTACTTAGATCAACAAAAAAAAAATTTATTTTACTTTTTATTTAGTAGTTACAATTAATATAAATATGTATATACATATGACATAATCACATTAAGTGGCAATTAATTTTTATTAATTATCATTAAAGTATCATATTGTCATCCAAAACAATCGTGTGTATAAAATTTCAGTTTAACTGTTCAGCTTTGAAACGTGAGGGAAAAAAATATTTTAAAGTTTTGACCCAAGTCACTAAAATGAAGCCAACGTGGATGTATATGTAATTCTTTGAATAGTTAGATTGAATCAATTATTTTTTATTAATTATAATTAAATTATCGTATGGTTACCCAAAACAATAGTGTATAGAAAATTTCAGCTCAAATGAGCGCTTTAAAATGTGTGTGTGAGAAGAAAACTTTTTCAAGTTTTGAAACAAGTCGCCAAAAATTTTGCCAATCTTAGCTGTATTTGTAATTCTTTGTATAATAAGTTTTTTTATTAATTATAATTAAATTACTCTATTGTCATCCAAAACAATAGTGTATGTAAAATTTCAACTCAATTGAGTGCTTTAAAAATGCATTTTATTAACGATTGGAAATTTGAACAAGATTAATATAGAGAGAGTGGGAACTAATAGTAGGACATGAAAAATAACTGCTAAGCAATTGATTAATCAAAGGCTTTATGCATGAGTAATGTCCCTTTATTTTCGTATTCTATGCCTGAACTATTCCTTACAACAAAAAAAATCTTGTATGTTTAATATTTCGTGCGTTAAATGCAAACAAAATAACTATGCTAAAATCAAATTATATTGATTTGTTCTAAAATTAGTTCAAAAGCCTTTTACCTTTATTCACATCTGTATTAATTGTGAAAAAGAAAGCCTTCATTCAGTCTTTTCTTAATTATATCCCTTTATAAAAGTAATAGTTAAGTTAAAAGGTCAAACAGCTAAGATTATTTTTCTTATTTCTGTTTAATTAAAATAATTAGTTTAAAACCCTTCAATTGTTCGTAGTAGTCTCTTATTAATTATGTTGACTTAAAAGTATTGAATATTGTTAAAAAGGGGAAAATGTTTTTCTTTGTAAAAATATTATTTCCCTTTAGCAGTCTATCTCTAATGCTTTAAGATCAATTATAACGATGTTCTTCATTTGATTAAAACTTTCCTTTTTATCGGATTTGATTGTTATCATTAAAGAATTTTCTTTTGGACGTTTTCTTTCATTCAATAGATTTTATTATTCATCGCTAGATATCGATATATTCCTCTGTAATATTTTAATCAATGATGTGTAACACACACAGATATATATATATATATATATATATATATATATATATGGAAGAGATTTATAAAATAAATCTAAACAAAAAGTAGAAAATAAAGAACATAAGAAGAAATAACGTAATAAAAATAAAAAAAGAAATACATGGAGATCGAATCTATAAAAAAATATAAAAAGAACATACAAAAAAGAACCTAGCGAGTTATAAAAAGCAATTTGTATATGTTTATTTGTAAATATTTATGCATATAGTATATATTTATATGTACCTATATATATTAAATTTATATATATACGCCAAATCTCTGAAAATAGTATATGGAACTAGTCACCAAATCTGGAAATGGTATATGGAATTAGTCGCCAAATCTGAAATTTTGTATAGACAATAAGTCGCCAAATCTGGAAATAGTTAATCCTGATCAGGATAATTGAACAAAATTATGTGATTATTGTATTGTCATCGGTCCTTGACAAGTGTGCAAAATTTCGAATTAATCTGACCCTTTAAAGTGGTTAAAAATAGAGTTCAAAAATGCCGTTACATACAAATGAACCTTATAAAAGCGTGTTAAAAAGGGATTTTTTTTTAAATATTACGCTCCGCGTATTTGCGAAATTTCAAGTTTTTTGAATTTTTGTTCAAAATGAAAATTTTACCTATAATATCTTGCTCCCGCGGGGGGTCGTTTTTCGGGAGATCCGTTTTTATCGGATTCCATTTTTTTGAATATTAGAAAAATCCTTTTGAAAAAAAAAACAATAAATTGTTCATGCTTTTGATTTTATATACACTGGTCATTGACGAAATTTCCCTTTATTATAATGATTTGCAGTAATTACTGTTAATAACATAGGTGCGCTCAAAATTCGATAAAAGCTTTGTTTTTTTTACTTTTATTCATCTAATAATTCTGATTTATTTGTTTATTTTTTTTATTTCTTGTTCTTATAATTCATTATTTCAATGAGTAAGAACTCACATTAGATCTTTTGAATATTTTTTATAATGTTTCTATAACAACTATAAAGATTAATTTTGAAATTTAATATGCGCATAATTAATTCGTTTTGCTTTTTGAATTTTTCATAAATTTTGATATACATCCTTTTTTTTTTTTTTACAGAAGTAAAATTTGTAAATTTTCTTTTTCTTCCATGCGAAGTTAGTTTTTGCTTATCACAATTTTTGAACTGATATGCGTATCTGTTTTCATACTTGTTACTTTACATTTTGAATGAAGTTCAATGAGATATTTAGTAGTTAGTAATTTATTGAAAGATTACTTCCTGTCTAAACTCTTGTACTGTACTATACTTTTCTGATGCATAGTATGAAAATGGATAAAAAATAAGCAAGGTTTTTGAATTAAGAGGAGACGATTTTTGTATATTTTGTCCTAGGAACTATAATAAGTTATTTAAAGCTTAAATAATTTTTTACTTTGTTTAATTCTATTTATGTATTTTTTCTCTGTTCAAAAGTGGAACACAAAGGAATAATGCGCGTAGCGTCATGCAAATTTCAGGAGCAATAGTAGTGAAATAATGGATAAGCAAATGATTAAATTTGCTCCCGCATCTGATCACATAGTGCTCATATTCGGGCTACAAAGGCCAGCAACGCTCCTTTCTCACAAACAGCATATGAGGTTATGCGTAGCATTTACGACTTTCGAAGAAGGCGTAGAAAATGCTTCTGAGATGTCGGCAAGCACAGTTCCATCAGTTAACGACTGGGGAACATGGCCGTATTATCGAACTTCTTGTACTGGTTTGTCACTGCGCACAATAGTTACTCGTGTTGGGCAAAACGTCACTACCATCCAACGTTGTCACTCGATGGATTCAGGAAGGTCTGCAGAAGAGAAAGTGGTGAGATCAGGTGCCCTTCAGAGTGCACAGACCAGTGTATTTACCAACTGACTATTCGAAACCTTTTTGCACGGCACGTGAAATTCGAAGCAGATTGCTCACACTAGAAGGTGGATCTTTGTCTACCCAAACCATACGCAAAATATTGCATGAAGTACAGTAACGTTCATGGGCACCAGCAATAAAGGTACTGTTGACCGCTTAACACAGGGATAGAGCCCTGGTGTAGTATTATCGTCATCGTATCTGAACCATCAAATAACATCGCGTATCGTTCATGGATGAATCTCGTTTCTTTTTGTGCAGGACTGACGACCGTCGACAGGTCTGGCGGCGTCCCGGAGTACGCTACAAACCAAACCGCTTCGCCGAGCGTCAGTTCATTCCTACACCGGACATCATTGATTGTTTGATGATAATGATTGATAATGTATGATCACAGGATATCTCCGGTAAACATGGAGGTCATTAAACACCGGATCGATACGTCTCACAAAATGTGGAGCTTGTTGTTCTGTCCTTGTTACAGGGCACACCCAACAATCCAGGCCGCATGCCGCACGGCGAACTCTCAATAGCATGACCGGATTTGACATCTTTTTCTGGCAGAAAAACTCTCCAGATCAGAATCCTATCGAACGCCTGTGGGATCTCATTGGACGTCACATAAACAGAAGGCAATTATCGCAAAACCGTAGATTATATCTGCGCTCAGCAGTGAATGTGGCTTGGCAATGGTTACCTCAGACAACCATCAATGGACTATTTACAGAATGCCCCGCCGAATTAAGGCATCTATAGCACATTAGATACTGGATATAAATTGGTTTGTAATTATTCTATTTATCTTTAGTAATGATTTTATTTGTCTTTATTTAATGATATATACTTTATTTTATTCATTTGCATATCCACCTCACCACTATCGCTCCTGAAATTTGCATGGCGTTACTTGTATTATTTTTAAGTCCTGCAATTTCACTTTTAGGAGTATATTTAGTCACTAATACACCAAGTATATGCAGCAGATATATGGAATGAAAAGCGAACAAATTTTTTAAGAAACTGAAACGCCACATCGATTGAAATTTGGCGCAGGTTGAATACCCCATTCGGTAATGACACCTTATCTAATTGTGAAGTTTATACTATACTTTTGATGTGTTTATGAGTGATTGGAATACTTTTTTATTGTTTGTGATGAAAAGTTAGACGCGCTAATATACCCAAATAACGAACAGGCGCGGAATGTAATAGCGCATACACAAATTGAGAATGCTTTTTAAAAGCAAATACTGCTGGAAAGGTTCTCGCTAGTGTTTTGTGTGTGTGTGTAGTTTCAGGGTATTGTACTCACCTATTTTCTTCACAATTCACGAATAACTAATGCAATACATTACAAGATTGTTATTTAGAGGCATTTAACAGGACAATACAAGACCTTACACAACTGGTGAAAAACGATAACAAAAAAAGAAACTCCATTGGACACACTCAAGCACCCATCCCTACAATTTAGACTTATCACTTTCAAACTATCATTTATTTCGATTCCTTAAAAAGTGTCAAGATGAGAAACATTTCATCGATTAAAGCAGTAAAAGAATGTAGGTATGATTAAATTCTTAAAAAGTTTTATTTCTTTTTACAAAAAATAAATGAAGAAACTCGTGATATATTATGGAAAGAAAAATACATATCTTAAAATGTCATATAGAAAAATGACGTCAATATCAAATGGCGTCAGAAAAGATCTTTCAAAAAGTGTTTCAGTTAAGTTTCATCCACCCTCGTATATGATACAAATACAGGTGCCAACACAAATGAAATAAATTAGGTTATTTATCTTCATATGTGTGTTATAAGGTATGGAAATAATGATTGATAATTTTACTCAATGAACATTAGTTATTTCATTTCAACTTCAAGAAAGATCATAGGGAACCATGCCACTATCCTCCTGGAATTGCAAGAAATAAATCAAATTTGCGTGACAAATGTGCATTCAGAAAAAAAAATAGATTAAGATTAACGATTGAAGTGACCTGATTGTGACAGATTTTGACATGGGCTTTGTTTCTGTTTAACCTATTTACAAGATGTTTCTTTTCGTAGGAACGGATAATTCGTCTTAATAAAAACACAATCAGATGTATAGTTACAAGTAATAAATTAATATCATGATTTTGGCAGATGTTATAATTTCTGTATTTTGAAGTTATATAACTGATTTAATGTAGAAATTAATAGAGAAATAAAGAAGTAGAGATAATAGTAATAGAAAATTGAAGAAAAAAGAAATCAATTTGAGAGCTTTACCAATGTGTTCTTTTTTACTCAAACTCAGAGGTGCAACAGCACAAGAGGGCTATTGTGCTCATATTAGTAAACGTGACCATTGAGCGCTGAGATGCATGAGCAGATGTTCCCATCATGTGGTCAGTTTGAAGCGAAACCCCCAGTATTTTAGTCCCCGTGCAAGCTCAGTACTCATTTATCAACCCACTGAAATGATAAAAGGCTGAGTTGACCTTTCCCAGCCCGAAGATAGAACTCCGGACCTGTGGTGTGGAAGCGCAATACGCTACCACTCGGCCACTGGGGCTCCTTTTATACTCTATTTGCTACAAGGTAAACAAAAAGTTCTTGCCGTTTTTAATGACCCAAAATAACATGACATACAAACGGCGTAGCTTATTGTTAGTCCTCTAAGTAATCACCATTGGCATCCAGCACCTTCTGCCAACGTGTCTCCAGTTGATCAATCCCCTTGCGGTGAAACTCGGAGGTGTGGGGCTCAAAGAAGTCCGTGAGAGCTTGGCACACGTCTGCTTCATTGTTGAAAGATTTACCACGGAGATGATTGACCAGGGAATGGAAGAGATGGTAATCTGATGGTGCTAGGTCAGGTGATAAAGGAAAATGGCATAAAGTCTCCCAACCAAGTCACTGTATCGTATTCCTGGCCACCCGCGCGACATGTGGCCTCGCGTTATCATGCAATAACAGTACACCCTTTCTATTAACCAGTGCTAGCTCCTTCTGATGCAATGCCTGTTGTACACGTTCCAATTGCTGCGAATACATGCCCGCAGTGACCGTTTCGCCCGTTAGTAGCAACTCATAGTGAACCACTTGACGACAAGTCCACCAGACATAAATCATAATCTTGTGTGGGGGCATAGGGGGTCTTGCACTGTGCGGGACAGTATCCTTTGGTGACAACCAATGTTTGAACGCTTGGGTGTGTCATGCAGGACCCACTTCTCGTCACTGGTCAGCACCCGATTGAATATGGATGCGCTACGGTGGCGGGAAAGCAACGATAAACAGGCTGTCTCTCGTTGTTGCTTATGGACTTCCAACAGCGTGTGAGGAACCCACTTTCTCAGCCTGTACGTCTTACCTAAGCGGAGCAGATGAAGTCGAACCATTTCACTGGAAGTGTTGAGTTGTCTCGCAAGCTCACCACACGTTTGATTACTGTCCTCCTCAATAGCTGCCTGTCGGACTTCGTCATCCAAGGCCTGTGGTCGTCCTGTTCGAGATTTATCACAGAGGGAGAAAACTCCCGACCTGAATTTTTGAACCCAATGCCTTGCCGTACGTTCGTTGACAGCACTATCCCCAATCTCTTGACATATTCGGCGACTTGATGCAGCGGCTGATAAGCCCACTTTGAATTCATAAAGTAAACAAACCCGAACGAGCTCCTTCGATACGTCCATTTCGCTCCGCTACTGTACGAGTTCCAATTAATGGATGTGAGCAGTGGACCTGTGTTTATAACAACTGACATTCCTACTCTCGACTCTCAATCATGTCATACACGAATTGCTTATTTATTCCCACTTCTTTCAATGGAAACACGCAAACAGCAAGAACTTTTCTGTTTACCTTGTAAGTTCTATATTTTTTCGCTATAAGCAAAGGATTCAAGTATTTACTGAAGTTTAAATATCGAGAAATAGATGGTTTTTTTCGTGATAGCTAGATAGTTTTATTTTAATTTTAATATTTTTCTCGATTTGTATTGAAAAAAATTAAGATATTTTTATGTAAATAATGACATAAATAAAGTATTTTGAGAGATTTAGATTCCCTTTCCTAAGTATAATTTAGGTTTTTGAGTAGTTAATACAAATATAAAATACTAGTTGGACATAAAGTAGTGCTAATAATATACAGTTGAACCCTTTATCCACCGCATTATGATTTACTACAGATTTTTTCATGCAATATTTTTTTTGAGTCACTGAATTGAAAATTAAGGGATATACATAAATAAAATACTCAACTTTGAGAAATTTATTTCGTTAAAGCTAATTAATTAAATTGGTACTTTAAAATACCATCAGTCCATAAAGGTCTCAAATATTTTCATAATATGAAAAGACCGAATAACTTTTTTAACACAGTTTTAACTCTTAAAATTGCTAAATAACCAGAGAACACTAATATTTTACAGCACAAAATATTTATTTTTAAAAATTGTTAAATTTTTAAAAATCTATTTATTTTTTTACACATAAACTTAATTTTATATTAAAAAACAGTTTTTTTTATTAATACACAGAAATTCATTGCACGTTGTGCATTTTGAGTGAAGTTTCAATTTAATGTTTTTAAAAGCACTTTATCCTGGGGTAAGAAATGCTGTATTTTCTTAACATGAACAACTCCACCTTGAGTTCAGTCTCCTGATTGTCATCCTAAGAATCTAACAAAAATTCCAGCAGATAATTTACTGGGACTTCTTCATCTGAAAAATCATCTGTCAGTTCACCATTGATTTCAGATAGTAGGTTATGTAATACATCCAAAACCTCTCGAAGATAGAGTTTCTTTTTTCCAGACATTCTAAGAAAACGAAATAATAATAATAGCACCTTGAAAATCTCCTGTTATTGTGTGTGTGTTAAATCTCAGTTACACATAAAGAAATTAAAATGCTGTTAATTTTTTAATTAAGAATAGATATTTCATTTAATTGTGTAGCAAAAAAAAAACAAGCTTAGATTCAAAGTTTAAAATTTTTGAAAACGTTAAAATAAAGCAATCAAAACACAAAATAAATTAGTTAGGCTAAAAGAAATGTCAAAAAAAGTCTATTGCACTAAAGTGATGTACAACACCACAAAAAACAACAATAATTCATATGGATGAAAAAAAAATATTCAAGTTCTCTTGCTCCACACCCAGTGTGCTGCCGGTACTTATAAGTACCACAAAGTTATTCAAATGTAAAATTAATTATATAAACTGTTCTCTTAAAATAAATAGTCATATCGTTTTCTAAAGTCTTTCTTAACGTATAAAAAAATAAGACCTTTTGACATTAACTACTTTTTCGGAACAAAAATGACAATCTTCGCAATCCGATCAAAATGTTAGCTGAAAACGCAATTTCTGCTGTACACTTATTCGCCTTCCCCGCTAAAATGCTCATCATAAAACCCGTGCTGCCATACATCTTGAATGAGTGGATTTAAAAGAATATTTCTGCTAAGTATCGTCAGAGTAGTAAAAATGGTTATTCTATGTAACTTTAAAGTGAGTGGTACTTATAATACCGTCGGTAGATAAAGGGTTAAAATTTTATATAAGGCCACTTGACGATTGAACAACCATGGGCTATTTTTAACATATGTTCATAGATCGAAAAGAATAACCATTGCTATTAATGTGATCAAAATTCTCTGATTGATATTTACCCGATGTTTTTTTAGCAGTTGTCTTGAAATGACTAAAACGTTTATATCTAAGAAAACTGAGGGGGAGGGGCATACCCCCTGTCCACCTAACGATGAATCAACCCTTCATTGTACAATTTATGCAACTGCTCATATATGAATTGCTCAAATTGTAAAACTGTAATTTGTATGAAAAACGTAGTTCTGTTTTATATTGTAAGCAGAAAAAAAATAAATTTCAAATCTTCATCTCCACATTTTAATAAATTAATTACAGTATCACGAAAAACTTTTTTTTTATACAGAGAGAGGTAAATTTCTATTCAACTAAAAGCTGCATTAAAGCAATAAAAGTTTATATAGGATTGACTATTATCATAAAAATATGGTCCAGAGCTATTTCATTTTAGTTCTACCGTCATAACAATAACAGAATAGGATGCTTAATGCATTCACTAAAAATATAAATGCTTTGAAAAAAAATGAAAAACAAATGTACCATCATATATTAAGAAAAGAAAATGAATACAAATATATATCATAAGAAAATAAGTCAATATTAAAGTATTATAAAAATGAAACTGAATTTTTTAACATTTTTAATTAAATCAGAGTATTAATGTTAGAAATAATATTCGAATCAAATCATACTACAAATAATTCTGAAGGATTCTGTTAAATGTTGATAGTAAAATTAATTTTTTTTATTACGAAAATATTTAGTAAAGCAATAAAACATTGTTCAAACAGCAAAACATTCATCAACAATAGACTAATGTAATCGCAATATAATATGTATGTGCAAGGAACCTTATATTATTTAATAACTAGCTTTTACCCGCGGATCCGCTCGTGCTGATGTCTTTAAATAACTGTAAAAGCCGTAATACTTATCATTAGAAAGTAAATAATATAATATGATAGTTTTTTATTACTTGACTGGAACCAATAAAATTTAAAAATTCTAAAATTGAGTTTAGTTTAAAAAAACTGAAAACGTAATTTATTATAATATTAACAACAAAAATTCAATAACTTTAACTATTAATATTTTTAAAAATCAAAAGTATCTACGTTTAATATGTAATTCCTCTTTAAAAGAGCTCAAAACAGAATATTATTCCCAGAGAGAGAGAGAGCTGCTACTGTATATCATATTATATATTCTTCCGTCAGTTAAAAATATGTGAAGATTTGGGCATTGACACACCGATCAGGCTACATATACTTTGCCATGGGAAAAAACATTACTTTCCAAATGCACCCCTGCTACTGAAATGTTAGCTTTGTTAATAGCAACAGTAAAACTGGAAATTGAACTCGTTTGAATTGAAACGGTATGTCAGTGGGAATACTTGGAATTCGAGGTATGACATCATTATCCTTTTTCATGACAAATGTTAAAATATTGGCACCAAGTATATTCTGCATCAGTTTTGTGATCCAAAGCCTCGTTCCTTTACATAGTCGAGGAGCATCGAGATTTTGCATAAGTATAACTGGTACATTAAGTTTTAATTGAAGTTTATGTGAGGGTACAACCAAAAGTTCAAGTGAATTTAAGAACTCCGTGTGATATGAAGTACTTTGTTCTTTATCCATGATTGTATTCATTGATAAATATTTCTTCATTCCCCCTCTCCCTCGCACGTCATTTAAATTTTCAGTGTTGATTTTATGGACAATATCATTTTTAGGCGCTAATATTGATCTTGCGCGCAGCCACTGATTCCCAATTTAAATTTTGTTGCAAGCCCAGTTAAATTTCAGCAATAAGATTCACATCATTTTCTCTCTTTTACATTACAAAATTCTTTGGAAGTAAAATATAACCTCCAACATATCTGCTTCCAAACATCCATCACCGAATTTTGTTGCGTTCTGCATAATGTTCCGAATCTACGTCATTATGAAGATGCACTCTCATATTCGTTTCAGACTGAATTTTTCAACTTTTGACCATAAGCTTGATGATTTAATACAGGTTCTGATTTCATCTGCCAGTGTATCCCCTCTGGATTACAGGGAGAGATTTTTAAAATTCACCAGCCAATATATAATAAAGCTACCATTCCTCCTATAATATCTGTACTATCTCGTAAATCCTGAAGAGTCCGATTTAATGCTTCTATAGCTTTCTTGTGAAACACCGTACTTTCATTAAACACTAAAAGCTTACATTGTGGAAGCATCCTGCCTTGAGAGCTACTTTTTCTGAAATTTCAGTTGAGTGAATCTTCAAATGCAAGATTAAGCGATAATTTTAAAGCGGAATGTGCAGTACTACCGTTGGTTAGTAAAGTCGCAGCTATACCAGAAGAAGCCGTAGCAACTGCTATCTTCTGGGTTTTTCTGATGGGTATTAATAACAAGTTTAGCAAAAACGTTTCCAAAAAACGTTATTCCAAAAGGTTTGAGGATTAGAAAGACCGAAGATGAAATAAGTATTGCGTAAAGCTCCCTAATTTTATTCGGCGAGTGACATTGTATGGCTTCCCCTACAGTAATATCAAGTATATCTTCAAAGTAATACCTCCATGTAAAATAGGTTCAGTATAAGTGAAAAAATTTGTGCAAAATATGAATATTGTATAATTAGGTTAAAAAAATTCTAAGTAATAAATATTCAATAAATCAAAACTTTTTATGAAACTGTCAATTAATATTACCATAGAATTTTCAATATCACGCGCGCAATTCGTTTAAACTTTATTTCGTTTCCCTCTTTAAAAAGTGGGAGAAAATTTGCATTAAAATATCTGGGATTGTCGGAATAGAGAACTTCTTAGCCAACTTAGCGATATTTCTCAAAGTTTAAGTTTGACATTTAACAAACGTAATTTAACAAAACATGACATTTAACAAAACATTTAAAAATTGCTTTTTGTAAAGATGCTAAATTGCACTATGTTTCAGTTATTTGTTACAAATGTGAGAAATATTTTTTAAATTTCCATTATTGACCAAATGCATAATTTTGCGCCAACTTGAAGGGGAGTAAGCAACGTCCCATGGTCTTACCCGTATAGTTCCCGTTCCCGTAGGAATATGGAGAAAAATATACCTTATGTTACCCGCTGATAATGTAGCTTTCCATTGGTAAAATAATTTTTAAAATCAGACCAGCCGTTTCCGAGATTAGCCTGAACAAACAGACAGACCGACAGACGGACAGATAGACAGACCAAAATTTTAAAAAATGGTTTTTTGATATAAGTACTGTATGTACCTTTAAATGCATTTAGTAAAAAGCTGCTAATTTGAAATTACGAACAGACACTGCAATTTTATTTATTTGTATAGATTAATGAAGTCATTGATTGATAGTTATCGAAATTCGATTATTTGTTATTTAATGAACTAGAATTATAAACGCATTTAATGTTTTTTATATTTTATTTTCATATATGGCCTTCATTTTTATCACTTTTGCAAGGAGTCTCAGGGGTATTAATTTTGTTCGAAAGCAGAAAAAAAAAGAAAAAAAAAAAAAAGAAACGAGTCTTACAGTAGTCGCATATGAAGTGTAACATCTGACTAGTTATCATGGTAAATACGCAATAGTGACTTTAATCCTGAAAGAAATGAATCGGTTATGACTGGAAATAATTTTCTATCGAATAATTATACCTTTAATGAAAATTTTATTTAATTAACATAGGGAGTAATGCAGTTTTTGGTGTGTAACATCTTTACTCTCGGTTGGTGGATATTTGTTGGAGTGATTTCGGGAAAAAGAACGGAAATACGTAACAGGAAGTTGGGGGAAGCGCGCGCTGTTTTATTTGACCAATTCAGCGCCTCGGGGGTGTCTCTTCGCTAGCCTTGTCTAGGGGTCCAACTCTACTAGCAATTAAGACGCCCGGCTACCGCACATACGAGCTAATCTTATTAGACTTCATCCAGAATAAACTTGTGATTTTTACGCTCAAATGTCAAACTCTCAGGGCACGTTGTGTGTGAAATATGAGAGAGAGGATATCTATACAAATAAATAAAATTTAAGTGTCTGTTTGTAATTTCAAATTAGCAGCTTTTTACTTAATGCACTAAAAGTATATACGGTACTCATAACAAAAAACCAATTTTTAAAAGTTTTGTTTGTCTGTATGTCTATCTGTCTATCTGTCTGTCTGTTTGTTCCGGCTAATCTCGGAACGCTGGTGCGATTTTAAAAATTCTTTCACTAATGGAAGCTGCATTAACGGGAGTAACATAGGCTGTATTTTATTTCCGTATTCTTACGGGAACGGAAACTATACGGGTGAACGTGAAACTGAATGCCAAGATGAACGTCAAATTGAACGCCAAGCTGAGCTAATGAAGTCGTTGTTTTGGTTACTGGCGACCGATGCTCTTCATGAGACATAACAGTGTTACGCGCACATCATAATTCGCTGGCACGTGCCATAATTTTTTTTATGATAGTTATCTCACTGTTCAGTTAAGTAGAGCATCGGCTGTTTCGGATGCACTTTTAAATTAATAAATCAAGGCTTCATAAGCAAAAAACAATGCAAGAAACAAAAAATTGATAAGTTTTTAATCCTTTCTCTTTTTTTTATTTACATTTTTAGTCACATTTAAACAATAGTTATTATTTGCTTAATATTTATATTGTAATCGAAGAATAATAATTTTCAAGGTATCTTTCATTTTTCTACCTCTCTGTTTTTCTTAATTCAAATTGTTCTTAGTTTCTTAATTGTGAGTTTTTTTCATTCGTTATATTTAAGCTGTTTTAAACTTTAACAGCTGAACTTTAAGTATAATAATTAGAAATCGATGTTAAACATTGTTAGGTTTTTATTCATGAAAATATTTCAGATTTTGATAAAAAACATAGCATTTATGATGATGTTCACAATCTCAATATAAAAGAAGATTCGTGGTTGTGTGAAAGATCCATTTTAGCACCTATAAACGACCAGGTTACTGCGCTTAATCAGCGCATGTTAAATAAGCTTCCTGTTGAATCACAAACATACATTTCCATCAATATAGTTTACAATCCGGATGAAACGGTTAGTTATCCAACAGAATTTTTAAACAGTATAATTGTGCCTGGTCTACCTCCTCACAAGCTAGAACTTAAGATTGGCGTTCCCATCATACTACTCCGTAATTTAAACCCACCGAAACTTTGCAATGGTACTAGGTTGCGAGTAGTGTCATTGCAAAGAAACGTTATAGAAGGTCGTATAATATCCGGATGCGGAAAAGGTAACATAGTACTTATACCACGAATTCCATAATACCATCGAATTTCCCGTTTGAATTCAAAAGACTACAATTCCCTGTAAGTGTCAGCTTGCTATGACAATTAACAAGTCACAAGGGCAAACGTTAAGCAAAGTTGACATAGATTTAACTAAGAGTTGCTTTTCACATGGCCAACTATACGTGGCATGTTCACGTGCGAGGAATGCCACTGGCGTTTTTGTTTTAGCTCAAGAAAATCGTACACAAATATTGTATATAAAGAGATTTTCAATAAATTTAATACTGTATATAGAGAGGATGTTCAATAAATTTATACGAAAAAAACCACACAAAAATTAACAAAAAACAAAGAAAATAAAAAAAATAAAACAATAAACACCAAAAAGCAGAAAGAACACAAAAATATAAAAACGAAACATTGATTCACAAAGTAAAAAAATGACATTAAACTCTCTCTCTATATATATATAGCGTGTATGTATTTCTTAATTTAGAATACAGAATTATAAGGTTTTTGTAAGATCTGTGAATTGAACAAAACACTTTTTTGTAAATTTCTACGTGAACGAAGTCGCGGGTAACAGCTAGTATATTTATATATGTGTAAACTATATATTACCAATTATTATTCTTGATAAGCGTCTGACAAAGCTCATCATTCTTAAAAAAAAATAGTTGTAAGCAATATGGAATTATTTGAATAAATATTTAAGTACTTATCATTTTCATACTTTGAGGTTAATTCCTGTCGCTGTCAATATAATATTTTTAACTGTAATTTAAAAAAAAATTCTCGATTAAAAAAAACTAATTAAGTAAACGGGTATTTTTGATTTTCTCTAATATTTCTAATTTTTAAGCATGCGCTTTAAGGTGTCTCTTCGCTACCCTCGTCTGGGGGTCCAACTGTAGTAGCAATTAAGACGCCCGCCTACCGCACATACCAGCAAATCTTGTCATTTTGGTGGTCGCATACGTTTCTCCGAATCAAACAGTTAAAAAAATTAAAGATTTCCTGTATTTTGTACTTTTACCGTATACCGAAGGTGGTTCTGCTCTTTTTTTAAATTTTTTAAAAAAACTATCACTCGCTTCCCATGATTTTGTGTGGTGATTTTAACGTTAACTTCAGTTTGCCAGAAGCTGATCCGCTCTTAGCTTTTCTGAATGATGAACTCAACCTCGAAATAAACACTAATCGAAATGTTTCGACAACTAACAGTGATACTGTTATTGACGCCGTTTTTCAACGATTTTTAAATACTTTGAAATCACAAGTATATGACTTGTGTCATACTTTAGTTTTCATAAATCTATTGTCTCCTCTCTTCCCCAAATTAAACAAAAAAAAATATTTTTGATAAAAAAAACTGCATTACTCCTTGTGTTAATTAAATAAAATGTTCATTAAAGATATAATTATTCGATAGAAAATTATTTCCAGTCATAACCGATTCATTTCTTTCGGGATTAAAGTCACTATTGCGTATTTACCATTATAACAAGTCAGATGTTACACATCATATGCGACTACTGTAAGACTCGTTTCTTTTTTTATCAAAAATATTTATTATTGTTCAATTTGGGGAAGAGTGGAGACAATAGATTTATGAAAACTAAAGTATGACACATGTACTTGTGATTTCAAAGTATTTAAAAGTCGTTGAAAACGGCTTCAATAACAGTACCACTGTTAGTTGTCAAAACATTTCGATTAGTGTTCATTTCGAGCTTGAGTTCATCTTTCAGAAAAGCTATGAGCGGCTCAGCGTCTGGCAAACTGAATTTAACGTTAAAATCACCACTCAAAATCATGGGAAGCGAGTTATAGTTTTTTTTAAAAAAAGAGCAGAACCACTTTTGGTATACGGTAAAAGTACAAAATGCTGGAAATCTTTAATTTTTTTAACTGTTTTATTCGGAGAAATGTATGCGACCACCAAAATGACGACTTGCTGGTATGTGCGGTAGGCGGGCGTCTTAATGGCTACCACAGTTGGACCCCCAGACGAGGCTAGCGATGAGACACCGTCAACCGCATGCTTAAGTATTAGAAATATTAGAGAAAATCAAAAAAATACCCGTTTACTTAATTAGTTAGTTTTTTTTAATCGAGAAATCTTTTTTAATCACAATTAAAAATATTATATTGACAGTGACAGGAATTAACCTCAACGTATGAAAATGATAAGCCCTTAAATATTTATTCAAATAATTCCATATTGCTTACTTCTATTTTTTTAAGAATGATGAGCTTTGTCAGACGCTTACCAGGAAATATAATTATTAATATATAGTTTACACATATAAAAATATATCCTCAGATTTCACACACAACGAGCCCTGAGACTTTGACAATTGAGCGTAAGAATCATAAGTTTATTCTGAATGAAGTCTAATAAGTCTTGCTGGTATGTGCGATAGGCGGGCGTCTTAATTGCTACTACAGTTGGACCCCCAGACGAGGCTAGCGAAGATACACCCCAAGACGTTGAATTGGTCAAATCAAACAGCTCGCGCTTCCCCCGACTTCCTGTTACGCATTTCCGTCCCTTTTCACGAAATCACTCCAACAAATATCCTGCAACCGAGAGTAAAGTTGTTACACATCAAAAAACAATTTTTGACTAGATATGATTCTTTAAAGTTGAAATGAAATAATTCGATTATTTTACGAATTTTTTTATAGGTTTCAAAGAAGTATAAAATAATTAAAATATACTCATAAATTTAAAAATTATGGTAACATGAAAATAAGAAAAACATTTCTCTCAAAAATATTAAGTAAATTTTACGTTGAGCATGATATTTTTTAACATAGTGGTTGTAAGTACTAGCAATAAGTTGATTTATAAATTCAAATACATATTTATATAATACTCTAGCATTTTTATGCAAATGGAATAAGAAATAATATTTATTTTTAAAAAAATGTTTTACATTTTTACTTTTATAAAAAAATTCAATATTTTTCAAGGTTTTTATATAAAAAAGTTATATAACACTGAAATTAAGTAGGGTTTATAAAGAGTATAGTACATTTTATAATTCTGTAAAGTTTTATACATCAAAGGCTTCTCTATAAGAAAATATTTTGCACAATGTAAGACTTACTTAATATTTTTTACTGACATGTTTCTTATTTTCATGTGCTCATAGTTTTTAAAGTTATGAGTATATTTTAAGCAATTTACACTTTTTTGAAACCTTATTCCTTTTTAAAAAATTCGTTAAAGAATTGAATTATTTAATTTTAACCACAAAGAATTATGTCTAGACGAAAATTATTTATTTTTTAAAACCCCTGAGACCTCTTACAATTTTATTTTCTACGACGCTTTTCAATAAAGTTCTATTGTATTTTCTTAAAAATGTCGTTTTTCAATGAATTAGTTACCTTCATTGTAAAAATTTAATAATTTTGTAAGGTACAGAACACACACACACACACACACACACACACACACACACACACACACACACACACACACACACACACACACACCACACACACACACACACACACACACACACACACACACACACACACACACACACACAATGATTCAATAACAAATTAGTAACATAATTGACTAATATATGTTATAAGCTGGTCACGTGAATCAATAAACATTCAAAAATGGTTTGCATTCTTGATTGCATGCTGTTAAGAAAATTCTTAAGGTACCCGAACACGTTGAAAATAACCAAATTCAGTGAAGACAGATATTTTTGTTTTTTTTATTTTATCTTTCGACTTTACGAAGCATACTGTGTTTTGTTTCTACACTACCTAGAGTACAAGTTACAATCACTTTTATAAATTTAGGAAAACCGGAAGTGGGTTTTTGATCTACCAGAAGTGGTTATTTAAATTGCTCAAAATATTACGAGTATGATAACTCAAAATATTACGAATGTATTCCTATAAAACTTGTTGAACCTGATATTTATGTTATTTTCTAAAGAATGTACTAAAATATTTCTTATTGTATGTATACTTTTTGAGTTATAGCTTGTTATTTAAAAAATGATCTCACAAAAAATATAACATTTCTTATAATGTTTACTCAATCAGCTCTGAAATTTTGAAATTTTAATAAAAAATTAAAATTTTAGTACATTTTCTAGATAAATGCATCTAATTTGTTTTAGTGATACTTTTACTAATATATGTTTAATACTTTTTTCTCTAACTGCTTTGAAGTTTTTCAAAAATATTGCTAAAATTTTATTTATAATTGTGATTTTTGTAAAATTCAGGTAATTTATTTTAAATTTTGATAGTTAAATAGTAATAGTTATTGGTATTAAGTCCTAAAAGAGCATTTATAATGTTTTAGTATGCTATTTAGATAAAAAGTACTCCGAACGTGTTCGGATACCTTAAAAGGATTCAGTGCCGCCAAAATGACCGAACTAACATTTTTTTAAAATTTTTATTTAATCTTATTCTTTTTGCATTATTATCTCTCAACTGATATATAACTTTTGCATGTCGAAGTGTTAGAAGTTGGATAAAACTTCATTTATGAAAAATGTAAATTATCAAATAATGCAATTCGACAATGTCCCCTTTTTACGAAAAAAAAATCTATTTTATAAAGAAAAATGATAACTATAAAAATAGAAGGTGTAATATATAAAGCTAAATATTACTTAGTGCATTACAATAAAGTAATTTTTTTTCCTTTGTGAAATGTGCGCAAGTAAAATTTTTCAAATAAGGCATTTTATATTAATAATTTCATAATTTCAGTTCCTTTTCCTCCATATGTTTTTCATACAAATATAAAGCATCAATATTATGTCACGACATAAAAAAAATTACTTCTGACTTCTGTCACGAGTGAAAAGAAAAATTACTTGAAACCTTTTTCTTGAATTAATCATTTATAAAAAGGTATGGGGTGAAAAAATACAAAAATGCAATTCTTTTAAAGAAAAACATATAACACACTAATGTGTTAAAGTGATATTTTAAGTTTATTTAAGCTTATTATAATTATCAACTTTAAAGATTTTTTCTCAGGTTGTGTTTTTTCGATACATTTGATAGAAAAAAAAATTTAGTTTATCACATTTAATATTTACTTCTAGTTTGTGTGTGACTACGAAATTAGGAAGTTTTATTTATTATTTCGGAAAATATACGCTTGTTGAAAAGTACGGATAGTTAAGTGAAAACGAAACATTTTTTTAAAGTCAGAAATATACTTAAAAAATGGAATTACATTACAATTGCTTATAATAATAACGAATCTTTATTCTGATGTATTTACATATACTAAACATTTAATTGCTTATATTAATATGCGTAGTATGGTACACTGAGATGAATTTATCTTTATTGCTGTCAATGCATAAAACCTAAGAAACCGGTTTTCATCCTTTTTAATACCAGATTTTCGGTAAAAAAATTTGGATCGGTTTCCTGGATAACTAATTTTCTTAAAATTGGTTTTGAAATTTTTAATTTGAATAAACTTGATGTTTTGCATTCAAAATATCATATATTGTCTTTATATTAATTGTGGGATTTCTCACACAATTTTTGTTTTACTAACATGTACACATGTTTATCTAAATAATTTAATGTTATATTAACTATAACGTATAATTTTTTAAATTATTAATTATAATATCTACTGATTTATTTAACATCATAAACACCACTATTCTTTTCACTACTCATATAAAATAATATAACTATGTGAATTTATGCAGAGTGAAATATCGGTTTTGTTATATACACGTTCATTTTTATGGATATTTTTATTTATTTTAATTACTTTCAAAACTCCAATATGTAAAACAAATTCATATATAAAACTTATTCAACTAGATTGTCTGTATTAATAATAAATTTACTTTAACTGCTTTTATCTGATTTACATATCTCATACTATCACGATCGTTTTGAATTTCGTACTTTTCGGAAATCATTTGAATTTGCAATTTTCCATCGAAAATCTCTTTTGTTAATGTACGTAGATATTTAGAATATGTGTTTATCTTTCGATAGTCTAAATGATTTTTCTAGGTACAACTTCTATAGGAATTCGCAAATCTCACAAAACGTAGTTAAAAGATTAATTTTGAATGCAAATGTATTCAAAATTGTACAATGGCTAACTTAAAATTCCATACTTTTTAAATGAAAGCAAAGCACTTTTATTAGCAAAATTTTCAGAATATATACCTGAAAATAGTCATAGAACTGCGCTGAAAGGATCTTTAGTAATGGATTGGAAAAGAGTAAAGTCGCTCACGTAAATGCATAAGTGATTCAAAATTTAAAAGGCCCTAGTTCAAAAATATATTATGCTGTTCCGATAATTATTTCTGAATTCATAAGTAAAGTTTCGCTTCTGAATTTAAACAAATGATTTAAAAGAAGTGAAGATAGAAGAGTGTTAGTTTGACAAGAGCTTTCAGATATTTTTGAATTATTTTTTTAATAATAGCATGCCATTCCTAATTATAACATATTAAAAGAGTTTGAAAACATTTCTATTCTTCTGCAAAATAATCACATAATAATATACATGTAATTAATTTCCAAAGAATTAATTCAAAAACATTTTTTATCTACATTTTTGCAAGTTTTTGAAATTTATTCTAAAAATGGCAGTTTGTTTTTTAAAAAATTTCAAAGTAAATAAGGATTTACATTTTTAAAAGTACTTTGTAATTGTTTTAATAGTGTTTCATAACTGAATTTATCTCTATACTTATTTATATAGAAATTTAAAAAGTTTTTGAAATGTAATTTATTAAAGAGAATATTTCAAAATGTAGCTTTTTACTTTTACATTTATTTACCCCTTAAATATTTCTTCATTACTTTTTCTAGATTTTGAAATTATAAATTAAATAAATATTAAAGATGTCAGGTAAATTACCTCAATTTGATACAGTTTTATTTCGATATATTTTGAAATAAGCAAGTGGAGGTAGACACCAAATGCAATAACTCAAAAAATAAGTATAAATATATTTTTTATTTAAATGTTCATGTCTCTGTCTACAAAGAATATGGTTAAAAACGCACGTTTGCATTTTGCTTTTCTACATGGAATTTACTTTACTGAACAAATACAGCTTATTTATATGTCAAGAAAAATCTTTTTCAATGTTATACATTTTAGTATGATATTACTTTGCAGACAGAGTGAGCATCATAAATATGAATGTTTTTAAATAATAACTTCTGCTTGAGCATTTGGTGCTTGAGTTAAAGAATGCACAAAAAAGAAATAATCATTAGATGCCCATTAGGAAATTATATCATTATTTTGATTCGAAATATAAGTGGATATATATATATATATATATTATATATATGTAACAATGGATTGAAGAATACTTTTTTCAATGATTATTAAGTCTTCGTAGACAGTTTTTAACACTAGAAAGTCTGAAATTTAGTATATACCTATATTGCCCCTAAAACAGCCAAAATGACTGCATTGTGAAAGAATAAGTAATGTAAGAAAAAATTAATTTAAAATCTATTTTTAAAATTTTTTTATATTATTATTTACAGTCATATAACGAGTTATTAGTACATATTACAACAAAAAAATTTACTTCACCTGGAAAAAGAAACATATTCTAAAATTGTCTGAGAAAATGAGTCATTATATACGTAATTGTTTTGCTAATTGAAATTAAAAAGCAGTCAAAATGACACTATTAATCTGTACCATAAACTTCTATACTAAAAAAAATTTCGATTGAAAAAAATGGGATTGAAAATTTTGACAGAAGGAAAGAAAATAAATGCATAGAATTAAAAGGTTTTCAGTTGTTAACTAATTTATATTCCATCAGTTGACTACTGTCTTAGCCTCTTAAGAATTGCTATGGTGTGTGACCTAACCACTTTTAAAATTAAAGTATACAACATGTGTTAACAACCATCTGTATGAAGATATTGATTTAACTTTTGCATAGCAAATTGTGGCTTAGTAAACAGATAATTAAAATTTTGGTTTTTGAAATTCCATTTTAGGGAAATAATACTTAACACTGCATGTATTGCTCTCTTCCGGTCCAGATGACACTACTTCCGGTTTCGTTTTCAACTACCATGCCTTATTAAAATTGCTATATCTAGAGTTCTAATTTACGTAAAATTTAATCAAGACTGCTTTTTGGAATCTTAAAGGTTGAGGCTTTATTTTACAATCATAAAAAAAAAAAAAAAAATTCGAAATTTTTGTCAAAAAACACTTTTTTAACTTAGTTGGATACTTTAAAAGGTTAAAGTCGAATTGTATCTTTAGCATCAAAGTATAGCATTATTGAATTCATTACATTGTTATTCTATGGAGGGGGGGGGCGCGAGGAAAATTATAATTGAATATTGGGTCGCAAATATTGAAACTTAAGAGAAAACTGAGTTAGAGAAATGTTCAGTTCGTTGAATAAAGCTTCAATGGTGTGTGACTATTGAGAGAGTTGTAATAGATTTACTTTAGCATCCAATTGCCACGTTGGTTTAATCTACGTGACAATATCAATAGGTCTGATTTTTCTAGGTACTTTTTATCTTTGGTTAAGTAAAAAATCAGCTTTGAATCCCTTTCGAAATAAAATAATATCTAACTTATTTTCTGACGGATTTATATAAGTATTTCCTTGTAAAATATATGGCAGTAATACTCATTTAAATAAATCATTTGCTATATATTACTGTTTTACTGATATCTTTTTTGTAAAAATAGAATTGATAAATTATAATTCCACAGTTCATGTTTTTCATTGGATTTAAACTAGGGCTATCTGATTTGCATCTTGTTGCAGTAATGTTTGCATACCAAAGGAAGCGTTGCAAATTAATATTATAAATTTCCTCTGCAAATAAAGTCCCTGGAGGAACTGAAATTAAACTCTTCGTAGGAAATTATCTCTTGAAGATAATAAAAGCTCGAAAAGTATATCGCCAAGAGAAAATGCGATTGACTTGAAAGAAATATTATGAAATAGAAAATGGAAAAATCATTCATATTTGGCAATAAATCGTAATAGGCATGGATCTATATGAGCGTGAACTGTAAATGAGAAATCGATAACTAAAAGTGCATTGTTCGGATTTAAAACTTTGGTTTTTGCCACGAATCTGTAAAAGTGTATTCCCTTTTTAAAATAATGATAATGAAACTAAGTGGAAAAAAATTGAAGTAGAGTAGTTTAAAGCCATTTATGATACTCGTTGTATTTGATGTCATTATTGTACTAACATCTGTGCAGTTGTTATTTTGACAAAAGTACTTCTTACAGGTGATTAAATATGTTCCTTTGAAACATTCCGTTGAAAATTTTTCCTCTAATTTAAATCTTTTTTAAATAAAAATTTAAAAAAATAATATTTAAGAAGAAATGAGAGATACAATGAAATAGATATTTCATTTTTAACAGATATTTGAATAGACATTCTCTCTGGGAACATTATATTTAGTTTTATAAAATTTACAGAAAATATATAAATCGTTGTATTTTACAATTGCAACGCACGCTACATTATCCAGATTGGAAGGAAGATGTTGCCACAATAAGGACACAATTGTAATCGTAGTGTGAACTTTTAAAACACTGCTTTTACCCGGCAGAGAGGCTCGGATCCCCCACCTCGTAGTCCTATCCTGTATTTAAACTAATTTTTCTGTTGTTTTTCCCTCTACATGATAGATTGTATGTCTTTTGTATAACCATCCTTTATAATTGTGATATTTTTATGTTATTAAATGTATTATTTTACACCCAATATCTCTTATTCATTACCTTTAGGCTTAACCCAGTAATAACATAAAGCACCGTTACACAATGAAATAATTTAAATTCCATGAGAATATATAATTAAGTTTATGCAGATTAATATTTTAACGAAATTGCAAAGTACTAACTAATTAAGAAACCAAGACATACAGATTCACTCGATTTTATTAAAAACATGTGTTCTTTAAATTTCAATCACTCGTATAAAATTACTTTATTTTTGTTACAAACAAAAACCGTAAGACGATGGCACAGTATATTGATTAATACTTTCAACGATCAAGAGTTTGCAGCATTTCGTACAGTTCGGTGAACAATTTTCCGAGCTGTCCATCTGATGATTGCCTTTGTAATACAATGGACCGAAGTGTGAGCAGGTGACTAAAGCAGACTCGACACTTCTTGTACCTGAAAAAAAAATTTAAAAATGTTAAGTGGTTATCAGTTTTACAATATTGATATATATAAATATATTGTTTAAATAATGAACTACTAATTATTTATTTATCTATACAAATAAATAAAATTGAAGTGTCTGTTTGAAATTTCAAATTAGCAACTTTTTACTAAATGCATTTAAAGGCATATACGGTACTTATATCAAAAAATCAATTTTTAAAATTTTTGTCTGTCTGTCTGTTTGTTCCGGCTAATCTCGGGAACTTCTGGTCCGATTTAAAAATTCTTTCACCAATGGAAAGCTACATAATCAGCGAGTAATATATGATATATTTTATTCCGATATTCCTACGGGAACGGGAACTATGCGGGTAAAACGTTGACACGTTGCTTACTCCCCGCCAAGTTAGCGCAAAATTATGCATTTGCTCAATAATGGAAATTTTAGAAAATATTTTCTCACATTTGTAACAAATAACTGAAACATAGTGTTATTTAGCATCTTCACAAAAAGCAATTTTTTAAAGGGTTTTTTATGGTTATTATTTACGTTACGTTTGTTAAATGTCAAACTCAAACTTTGAGAAATATCGCCAAGTTGGCTAAGAATTTAAATCCCAGATATTTTAATGCAAATTTTCTCCCACTTTTAAAAGAGGGAAACGAAATAAAGTTTTAGCGAATTGCATGCGCGTGATATTGAAAATTCTATGGTAATATTAACTGACAGTTTCATAAAAAGTTTTGATTACTTAAGGGGTCACAGGGGTGTTAATCTCGGATTTTTTCGAATTTTCGAAAAAAATATATGTTGTTCCTCATTTTCTTTTGAACATTTTGATACCAACCACGTGATAGTGCTACAAAAACTTTGAAAGTTATTAAAAAAATTCCAAACAGCAATTTAGTAATAACAGTGTTTAAATGGACACATGCCACGCCCACTTTTTTTATTTCCGCAACGTTTCATTTTTCTGTTTTTAAAAAGCCTCATGAAATATTTTAAGCGCTTGAGTTGATCAGAAGGAAGCTTGCAACTCAACACATTCATTCTTTCTGTGTTTACATTCTGTTTTGGTAACGCTACCACGTTGTTTGAAATAAGTTATCGAAATTCAAAACAACGTTGTTTGAAATCGTTATCGAAACTCAAAACATTATTTATCGTTTGATTTCAAATGGAAAATATACAATCCTAGGTCTTCAGGTAAGCGTCCTTACAAAAGAAGATTTAGAGGGAACCAATTCATGAAGGTATGTCCTGATACAAATGTTGCAGAAAGGAGAGATACACGTAAGTGTGCTTCCAGTTATAAAATCTCAGGAATTCAGACTTCATTAAAGTCAAATATTGTTAAAGTAAGTGAAAACTTCAAAGGATATCGTATTTTTGATTTTATTTCAACCTTTAGATCTATTTTGTCAGTATCATGCTGTTTAAAATGTCATAAGCCATTAACAATTAATGAAAAATCCACTCGTGGTTTATGTTCGAATTTTGAAATACATTGTAAAAACTGTGGGAGTATTTGTACTTTTTCAAGCTGTGAAAACACTGGGAATAAAAATAATGCTCTAGAAATTAACAGAAGATCTATTTTAGCAATGAGATGCATAGGTCAGGGTTTACAGTCATTAAAAACCTTTTGTGCTGTAATGAGTCTTCCTAATCCTGTTGAACAAAAATCATATGATGTTATTAATAATAAACTTTCACTTGTTATGAAGGAAGTTGCCGAAGAAAGCATGAACAGGGCAGCTGTCGAAGAAAATTCTTCGTCACCTGATAACATTTTAACGGTAAGTGGTGATGGGACCTGGAAGACGAGAGGACATTCATCGTTGATTGGAGTATGTACTCTAATAGGGAGCGAAACAGGTAAGGTTTTGGATCGGGAAGTGTTGTCCTCATTTTGCAAAGGATGTGACAGTTATAAAGGGGTAAGGTTTGGTATCAAGTACAATAAATGGCTAAGAGCGCATAAGATTTCATGTAGAAAAAATTATTCTGGCTCTGCTGGTAAGATGGAGGTTGACGGGATGTTGAGGATTTTTATTCGGTCAGAAAAGCTTCACAACCTGAAATATTCGAACTACATAGGAGATGGCGACACAAAAACATTCAATGCCCTTTCTGAAAAGAAGCCGTATGGCGATAACCATCTTATTCAGAAAATAGAATGTGTAGGCCATGTGCAAAAGAGAATGGGTACAAGACTTAGGAAGCTTAAGTTAGTATATGGTAAAAAGAAATTATCTGATGGTAAAACTATAGGCGGTAAAGGTAGGTTAAGTGATAGTTTAATTAATAAGCTTACGCATTACTATGGTAATGCTATTCGATGCAATTCTACTAGTGTAGATGAAATGCGGAAAGCCATTTGGGCTGTTTGGGGTCATTCTTGCAGCACCGATGATGAACCGATGCACTGGTTTTGTCCTACAAATCCAAATACATGGTGTAAGTATAATGCTGCAATTAATAATAATTTACAAAATTATAAACACAAACCCTCAGTTGCTAAAGCTGTTCGAGATGTAATTAAGCATGTATTTGCAGACTTATCTCATCTGGCACTCCTGAGGAAATGTTTAGGAGGTAAGACACAGAATCCTAATGAAAGTTTAAATTCATTAATCTGGAAGTTTTGTCCTAAGACGATTGGTTCTAGCCTTCAGATTGCAGAGATTGCTGCAAATCTAGCAACCAGCATTTTTAATGATGGAAATCAAATATTTATTACTATTTTAGAGAAATTTGGCTTAAAAATTAACAAAAATGTTTGTGTGTCCCTGGCTGAACGTGACAATCATCGAATCTTTACGTCAAGAAAGAGGAGCTTATTATCATCGTTTGAAGCTTGCAGAGCCAAAAAATTTGAAAAGAGTAAAGAAATTGAGCTGTTTAAGCAACAGGAAGGCATATCGTATGATCCTGGAGCATTTTAGCATGTAAGTTTTAAAATTTATTTTTTTAAATTCAATTGAAAACTTTAAAGCCTTTTTTCTCAGTTTGTGTTTTTTTCACTTACGCGCATTGCGTTTCAAAAACTATCATACTTTGATGCATAAAACTTTACAGAATTATAAACTCTATCATAATCTTTAAATCCTAGCTATTTATAGTATTACATATTTGTAATTTTTTGAAAAATTTCAAAAAAATTAAATTTTTTGAAAAATTTTTTAAAAATGTATTTTTTTATTTTTTATTTAAATATTACTTTTAATTTTTTTATATCTAATCGCTAGCATCTAATAAGGATATATTTGACTTTATAAATCAACTTATTGCTAGTAATTAGAATTATTATTTCAGAAAATATCATGCGCGTCGTAAAACTTACTATTTGTTTCTTACAAAAAATTTTCTTATATTTATGTGCTTATTATTTTTAAAATTATGATTATATTTTAGACATTTTATACTTTTTTGAAACTTTATTCCTTTATAAAAAATGTGTAAAAGAATCAAATTATTTCATTTTAAACTCAAAGAATTATTCCTAGTCGAAAATTGTTCGTATTTTGTGCTCTCGAAACATTTTTAACACCCCTGAGACCTTAGTAGTTTTGATTAGTTTGAACTTTTTTAACCTAATTATACAATATTTATATTTTGCACAAAGTTTTTCCCTTATACTGAACCTAGATATTTTATATGGAGGTATTACTTTGAAGATATACTATGGAGGCACCCATACAATGTCACTCGCCGAATAAAATTAGGGAGCTTTACGCAATACTTATTTCATCTTCAGTTCTTCTAATCCTCAAACCTTTTGGAATAAGTACAAAGACTACATGGCGGAAGATATTTTGCGACGAAAAACGACCAAATATGCCTTTCAATGAACAAATATGCAACGAAACGCAATAGAGGTTTTCAGAATGGTTAGGAAGAAGATTAGATTTTGGAATGATTAGGCCTAGACGTGTCGACGGAAATGGCTTCGATAATGAAATTACATGAGAATTAAACTGCGATTTTATAGCATTGCAGCATCAAGTAACAGAAATTACCCCTCAATTAACTCCAGAACAAGTCACGTTTTTCAACAAGTGTTACGCAATGTAGAATTCATCAGTGGTGTACTCTTTTTCTCGAAGCCCCTGGAGGAACAGGAAAAACATTTTTGCTAAACTTATTACTAATGACCATCAGAAAAATCCAGAAGATAGCAGTTGCTATGGCTTCTTCTGGTACAGCCGCGATTTTACTGACCAAAGGTCGCACAGCACATTCCGTTTTAAAATTATCGCTTAATCTTGCATTTGAAGATTCACTCATCTGAAATTTCAGAAAAAATGGCTCTCAAGGCTGGATGCTTCCATAATGTTAGCTTTTAGTGTGGGATGAAAGTACGATGTCTCATAGAAAGCTATAGAAGCGTTAAATCGGACTCTTCAGGATTTACGAGATAGTACAGATATTATAGGAGGAATGGTAGCTTTATTATATATTGGCTGGTGAATTCAAGCTTATGGAGAAAAGTTGAAAAATTCAGTCTGAAAACGAATATCCCACAGAGTTCTTAAATTTACTTGAACTTTCGTTTGTACCCTCACATAAACTTCACTTAAAACTAAATGTACAAGTTATGCAGAATCTCGATGCTACTCCACTATGTAAAGGAACGAGGCTTTGGATCACAAAACTGATGCAGAATATACTTGGTGCCAATATTTGAACATATGTCATGAAAAGGGATAGGTTATCATACCTCGAATTCCAAGTATCCCCACTGACCAACCGTTTCAATTCAAAACGAGTTCAATTTCCAGTTTTACTGTTGCTATTAACAAAGCTAACATTTCAGGTAGCAGGGGTGTATTTTGAAAAGCAATGTTTTTCCCATGGCCAACTATATGTAGCCTGATCGGTGTGTCCAATGCCCAAATCTTAACGTATTAGCAACTGAAGGAGACATATAATGTGGTATACAGTAGCATCTTAGAATAATATTCTGTTTTGAGCTCTTTTAAAGAGGAATTATATATATAGTATAGGAATTATATATTAGAGGAATTATATAGAAGAGGAATTATATAGGAATTAGTAGATACTTTCGATTTTTAAAAATATTAATAGTTTAAGTTATTGAATTTTTGTTTTTAATTATAATAAATTACGTTTTCAATTTTTTTAAACTAAGCTCAATTTTAGATTTTTAAATTGTATTGGTTCCGGTCAAGCAATAAAAAAAATTACCATATTGTATTATTTACTTTCTAATGATAATGTTTACGACTTTGACAGTTATTTAAAGACATCAACGCGAGCGGAGCCGCGGGTCAGAAGCTAGTATATATATATATATATATATATATATATATATATATATATACTGGTATATTTTTCTAAAAATAAAAAAGTATTACTCACTGTCAGTCAAATTAATTTTATTTATGTAAATAAAACTAATAATGAAAGATTGGAATTTTAAAATGAAAAATATTAACTATCATACACCATTCAACACATTCAGTGTTTTTTCTTGTAAAGTAGAGTAAGATTGAAATTTTTATGGATGATAGACAAGTATTCAAAATATTATTTAAAAATATTTAAATTATTTCAAAAAATGGCATGCAATAATAATATTCTGACTCCAACACATTGCTACGAAAGAAAAGAAAAATCAGAATGTAATACCACATTTCTTTGTCATGTGTAAAAATCATTACTGTTACGATTTTATTTTCAAATTTTCTGCAGTGCTGAATATTTTTATTAATACATTCGATAAGCTTCGCGTTTAGTTCAAACTCTCCACACATTTGTGCGTGTGTGGTGACAGCAGCCTTAAGACCTTTTAAAAATGATTTGTTTATAATATCTTCATTTCGAAAGAGTTGAATTCCTCAGTCGTTTTCAGTTCCTTCCAAGCTGACTGAGAGTGAGTTATATTAATATCACAGTATAAAGCTGCACTAAAATGTTGGTGATGTGAAAATCGTAATTTTGAACTATGGTCAGACGATGACACCTCCCTCTCCTAACTTCCACACCACACCAGCGAGAGGATATTTGAGCCTCGACAGATTTAACGTGCAGTTTCTTTATATAGAAAGTAAAGAAAAGTGAGTGTGTATGTGAAAAGAAAAATTAGAGCAAGATGAAAACTTATTTTTATGCCTTGAAAGAGATCTAAAGTGTTTTTATTGATAGTGAAATACGATTTTAAAATTAAAAGTACATGTGTGAAGCCATGTCGTTTTGCAATTAAATAAGATTTTGTTTGTAAATTTTTTATATTCAATTTCTTAGAAAGATATTTTGAATAGTTACATAAATATGCGTATATTAATATATTTTAAGTTGCTTTCAGAGAAGGAACATAATAACAAAAAAATTGTAAGATGTATTATGAGGCTTAAAACACGAAAACCAAGCTTAGCATCGGTGTCAGATTGTTTTTTATTTTTGACAAACATTACAATTAAGACAAAAAGAAAGTTAAGGCAAATTTGTTTTGGTGGGAATTCCTTAACTTTTTTTTAACATCCACTCAACAAAGATCTACATTCAATCTAGCACTTAGGTTATAGAACGAGTCCAACCTCCTCCCAAATTAAGATCGCAACGAAGCGTAATTATTATTCAAAGTAATTATATCCCCTGAATCAAAATTCCTATTTATTTAATTAAATTACTTTCTTACGCCTAGACATCTAAGTGATTCAGATAATTTTAAATTTAATACGTTAAATAAATTCAGACATGAGATTTCAAAATGAATCAGAAATAATTTAAAATACATATCAAAGTTGCGATAAATTGGAGACATTTAATGCATTTTAAAAATCCAAATTTAATTCAATCAAATTTAATTTGATCCGTACACACAGAGGAAGAGAGAGAAGTATTAAATTGAATTTTGAATATTTATAATAAAAAATAATACATTTTCCTTCGTGTGAATTTATGTAATTATCTTCCTCGTGGAGAGTGAATAATCTCAATGTATTAAGCCAATGTATCATTTATTCAAATGTTCACCATTTTGCTCTAAGATATTATTTTATTAAAAACTCAAAATGTGTGTGTGTGTTTATCAAGATAAAGCAAACAATTTGATAAAGCAAACAATTTGAATGAATTCCTCACGTAATATACTAAATTTTCTAAATGCTAAATTCTCTACATAAATTCGAAATAAATACATTAAAAATACATATTAAATAGTAGTATACTTTTATATTTAATGCAAAATTTATCATATTAAGAATTTCATAAAGAATTTAAATACCTTTCTTC